>WACJ01000366.1:0-284413 GCA_008973525.1 Stenopsyche tienmushanensis
TAATAATCGCTATGATTTTAACAATAATGTTGCTTGATGTGGGTATAATAATGTAAAAATTCATCCACTTACCTTCTTCTAATAATTATATCTCTTCATACGCTTCGCTTTCATGTAATGCCCATAGTATTAAAATGTTCTCATTTAATGTAATTGAATATGTTTATATACTTCTAAAGACGTCTGACGACCTGCTTAGTTTAAAACTCTACTAAAGAAGCACATTTTAATGCTGCAATTTTTCATATTAAAATTATAAACATCTCTTTCAAATTTATTTTTGAGGCTAAAATGATACATTTGAATGCAAAAATATGGTGTTATACTATATCACATTTAGCTCATATTATCTCATTTATGCTATATCTCATTAATCTCCCTAAATTGATTTACAGCGCCCCCGCGAGGAAAAGGGGGATTGGACTCTTTGTACTCCAGAAAGCTCTTCTCAGTAAAATCAACAATGTCAACACATTCATCCAGGTGGCCCGCTGAGTGAGCGTTCTATATAAAACTCGGAGGTCATGCTATCTTCAATATCCAGCGAAGGAGGAGGTGAATGTATGATATTAATTATGTAACCTCTTCCTGTGAATGGATATTGAAGAGGCCTTAGTCCTACAATGGACTGTTTGTGGCTGCACTATGATGATGAGAGAAACATCAATTAACTGCTTTGCATCGGATTTTCATCGCAATTAAATTAAGCAGTAATTAGAATGATACAAAGAAATAAAAATAAAATAAGATCTACAATTTGACAAGATAAATGCAAAATATATTGCTCTTATATTCTGGATAGAAGACTGCAATTAAAAGTACAAAAAACATACTTATCGATCTAAATACTATTAAGAAAAAACCATTAAAAAGTATCGATCAACTATCATCTGTAGAATAACGATCATTATAAGATTTTTTTGCTAATAAATTTAATTATTATTTAGTATAAATGTTAGTGATCGTTTATTTTAAATAAATAATCCCAAAACGTTGAAGATTCTAGCAATTCATGCAAATAATTAGTATAATAAGTACTAGTGATGACGAATGATAGATGTTCTTAAAATATTTTCTATGCACGCTTGGGTCTGTTTTTATGCTGATCTTTTTTTATGCGAATTTGAAGTTATGCGATTTTCAAAAATAATAAAACCCATCCATCATTTTTTTTAATGCGAATTCGCAATAAAAAAAAATTAAATTTAAATCTAAAACTTTAAAATTTTAATTCGTATGATTATCGAGTAAAATAGAGTTGATAGATAAATATGTATTGTGTTTTTATTTATACTAATTTTTTTATAAACTTTTTTATAAACCGTATAACTTAAAATCACATTAATTTGAAGTTATGCGGTTTTTAAAAATAATGGAACCTATACCTCAATTTTCTATGTAGTTCAAGTATTTTTTTATGCGATTTTTTTATATGCGACTCCCCGTGGAAGGTATCTATCGCATAAAAACAGACTTATATGTATTCATTTCATTGTTATGTAATAAATATGGCTATATGTAAAATAGTGTTAAATACTCTGTTGCCGATTACGAGAGTGTTGATGTGTCGGGAGCAATTAATTTTGATTCATTACATGGGAGACCATAGCGTTTTAAATCTCACATCAATCACAAAATTCATGCGGATTTTCTAGGAAACAATTAGTTTCTGCGCTTATGGTAGTTGCGAATTTCTCGGAAGCTTGTAATAGAATCTGGGGAAATTAAGTGGACTTAATTATTCTGGCTAGAAATGGCATGAAAACTCGCTACGGGGATTAAATATTTGAAAAGCGGTGGAATGCCAAGGAAGGGCTATGTTTTCTTATAGTTTGGCGGAATTATTTCCAATTACACGATCATTTCTGACAAAATTCTGGCCTTAAATTTTGCTTAACACTTCGTCAGTCAATTGTGTTTTAATTGAGGCTCGAATAAATTCTGCCGGACAAAACATCGACGGTTTTGCTTAAATTCGACAGACTCTCGGCGTTATATTACATCTTTACGGGAAATGTGCACCGAAACTAGATTAATATCCCGAAGACTAATCGGAGATACTTAAATTTTGATTATGGTAGCAGCTGTGTATCGCTCATTACTTTGCGAAGGTTTGGTGTAGTTGTAGTTTAATTTAATCGATCCGAAGCCGTAATACGCGTTCGACTATTTAATGGCGTCAATTTGGAGATATTTTACTGTTCGTTGAATATAGTACGATCCGGAGATAAAATGCTTTTGAGAACCTCTGGCACGCGAGGAATTAAATACTCTTAAATGCGTTTCGTGTATACGTTCGAATAATTTAGTTTGTTTAGTACGTATCCGGTTTAACGCGCTCGTAAAAGACGACGGTACTTTCAAAGCGAACCCATGAAAATTGAATAAAAACTCGGGTATTAAGTTCTGAAAATGAATGTTAATTCTAATTGGACCGAATTGTAAATCTTTTTCCGGCTCAAAAACGATGATTTTCTTTAAATCCGATCTAAATTGCTAACAGTAATATGATGATCCATAACTAGAAACTAGTTCAAGCACGAATGAAATAATTTATAAATCCTTCACTTGTGTCATATTTATTATTCAATTGAACGATAAATGACGTTAAAAAATTAAAATCAAATCAATATCTTTTACAAATCATCATTTTTTTAAACATTTTTTTTAAATGATCTATATTTCAAGGCCACGTGTATATACAGTGCAAAAGATTGATGAATAAAAGTTAATTCTTATATAAAAACTTTAAATGAGTTTTTTCATCTTCTCGCTAGACTCCAGACGTCTGGGCTTACTTTATTAATTGTGCACTCTTCTTGATTAATTAACGACTATCATAGGGTTCAGAAACTCAACCTTGTACTAAAAAATATACAAAAGTCCAGTAACGCTATAGATATTGAAGAATATGGCGCAAATCACGATATAATCAATCACATATGTCAGAATTTCCAACGATATCAGTCATCACGGAGGAATGTTAGTATTTAGGTTTTTTTTTTAAACACATCCCTTTCAACATCACCTTCGTTATATACAACAATGATCAGGGTCAGGGATAGTAGAAGATGATATGAACGAAAGATAAGGTTAATCGATGAAAATCATTGGTCCATAAAAACATCTTGAATCAATAGTTTATGGTGTGTGCCAATTAAGTGAAAAACATTTTGTCTTATAATAAATGAATCTCTGAATGAGTATTTCAAATAAAAAACATTAAATCGACAAAAGTTTAAATAAATTATCTGTTTGTCGTTTGTGTTTCCATGGGATGCTCGGAATCGAATATCAAATTACAATTAAATTACACTGATTGATTGATATACTATTGCAAGTATCAATAAGATCCCTCATTATTTGTGGTGGTTGGTTACGATTAGTTTCATAGTTAATTAAACTAATTAGTATTTATATGAAAATACGAAATATACCACGATTGAATCAACTCAAATTATAATTGATCTTTGCGGAGAAGTGTTTTTAATCGAGAAACAGAAACAGAAAGCGTCTTGATCGTAACGAAACACAAATTAATTGGAACATATTCACACCAAACCATCGCAGAATGATTAAAGAAACATGGAACTTAATGAATCACATTACAGAATCATTTAACACTAATTGGCAAGGTGAACAGAATGTGTGTATGGTCACCGTATGAATTATCCACTGGCGATAATTAGTTCTTCGTCAGATTGTAAATGGGGATGATAATTGGTTGGTTTGTGATAATTTTAATTTTAAATTTAGAAAACCATATTCTAGGCATATTCCATTATGGTAATACACGTCTGTATATTAGAAGATTTTCAGATATCAAATTGATATAGAGCTTTCATAATGTCGTATGTTGAGTCTTTTAGAGTCTTAACGTCGGTGATAGTTTTTTTAAAAATGAAGATGATATTAAATAAAGAGATAGCTATTTGTTTCAATTAGTTGTATGCAGTATCTATAGGATCCCTAGGGCAGGGGTCGGCAACCAGCGGCTCGCGAGCCACATGCGGCTCTTTGGATGTGAAGCTGCGGCTCTTTAGTTCCATACGTAAATAACGAAATTTTCTACTTGAATAACCATGCAAAACCATCGCTCCCATTGAATTTGTTTACTCAATTGTTTGTTATTGAAGTAAAAGTTAGTGTTGTAAGTAAATGTTAAATTGTTTCAATTTTTACTTAAATAATAAGTGATTATCTTCTTTTTTTCTGTGGGAGGGGAATCTTCGCAAAACACCCATTCTAGGTAGTGGGATTTACGATTAACTTGTTCCTACCCACTAAACCCCAACCTTGTTCTTCTCGGACCTCCTGGTATTGTTTTACACATTGCTTCAGGAGGTCAGGTAGTCTGGCCTTAGATTGGCCCTATTCTATTGTCGGAGAGGCGCTCTGCGTCTCTCTCTCACTGCCCTCTTTGGCGCTCAGAATCTCTTCTACGCAGTTGCGCCAAAGGTTCCAGTTCTTCTTGCTTCCTATCATGCTGTGGACCATGTTGTCGACGTTGAGCTCGGCTACCCCGAGTGCTTGTTTCAGCAGTTTTCTCTGGGGTGTCCAAGCTTCACAGCCACTAATAGTGTGCTCTGCCTCATCGACCTCCGCTTGGCAGTGGTGGCACGTTGTGAATGGTTCTTTGCCAATCTGCTTCAGGTACACACCGAAGCATCCATGCCCAGTGAGCACCTAAGTCAAGCGGTAGGTTGTTTCGCCATGTTCTTGGGCTTCCACCGACTTATGACCGAGATAAATCGGTGGGTCCATCTTCCCTTGATGAACTGATCCCATCTCTGTTGCCAGGTTTCCCTCAATTTCTGTCATGTTCGTTGCGATTTTTAGGATTTTCGTAGTCCAAGGCCCTCTTCTTTCCTTAGAGGTCCAGCGGGTGCGCCTTCTGTGCAGTTTCAGCAATGTGTGTTGCTAAAGGCCTGCTTCTGTGTTGCCAATAACAAGCTGCTCGACCCTCGGTTTTCCACTTCTGCTGCATATCATTGCCTTCGTTTTCTCGGCCGCAAACTACAGGCGATTATGCCGCATCCACGCTCGAATTCTGGCGAGGTCTTTGTTGCCCCTCGCCTCCATTTCCTATGGATGTCGAGCCGTCACCAGCAGCGCGACGTCGTCCGCAAAGGCAATGAGTCCTGCTCCTGCAGGTAGTGCCATGTTTAGGACACTGTTGTAGAGTACGTTCCAGATGGTTGGTCCCAAAACGGACCCCTGCGGGACGCCCATCTTAAGTCTTCTCGTCGGGTCCGTTTCGTTGTGATAGACACATCGGTCTTTGAAATAATCGCTTACGAGATCGACTGCATACTGTGGAACTTCAAAATTTTCCTCCAGGGCTCCCACGACTAGCTCCCAGTTTGCCCCATTGATAGTGTTTTTGATGTCCAGTGTGACCATCACAACGTCCTTGCTTTATTTAACCGAGCCTTTCCACGCTCTTCGGATGATATCAGTTACACGTTTTATTGTTCCAATCGTGGATTGCCCCGATCTAAAGCCATACTCCCTGTCTGACAATTTCGTTCAATTCCTGGCTGGATTCTCTTCAATAGCATTGTTTCGAGGAGTTTTCCAAGACCGTCCAGCAATTAAGTGATTATCTGATAATACCACTTATATATTATCTAATTTGTTGTTAAAAAACACTACTTATATATGAATAAATAGATTAGTTATTTTTATCAAAAAACTTTATTTATGCGAGTACTATTTATTGTTGGCAAGAAAAAATTTTGTGGCTCTTTAAACACTTTGAAATTTGTAAATTGTAATTTTTGGCTCTTCCGACTCAAAAGGTTGCCGACCCCTGCCCTAGGGAAATGATAGTTTTCCATTGCTTTCCATATGTGGATAATTTAGAATAGGAAAATTTTATTAGGAATTTTATGTATATATATGAAAGGATCCATGAATGAGTGGAGAAATTATTATAATTTTAAATAGGTGCTCATGAATCCCGGGATTAGTAAAAGTAATCCCGAAAAATTCGGGATTGAAACTTTTATCTAACAGAAATCGTACACCTCACCAACACGATGAAGGCTACTAAATCGAGACATTCCCGATGAAATCTGGACGCTTGGAAACAGTGGTGTAACTACTAATTGGCGAGCTTAGGCGATGCCTAGGGGTAGTAACAGTCTAATCTATGTATATACAGTTCATATATGTTTTTCAATTGTTATATTAACCTTTCCCTACCGGTGATGTATTTACTACACATCGACTCTAATAATGGGAATATCGATATGAAATATAATAGATACGGGTTTCAGAATTTTTGTATTCCTCCGTAATATAATTACGAATCATATCGAAGTATTATAGTATATAAGTATTCATCTGCAGCGACGGAAATAAATAATTTGTCGGGAAATCGGGAATTTTGCGATTTTTAGTCCGTGTCTCAGCAGAAAGGAATTTTATCAGTCACATTGATGGATTATCAAATCAAACTAGTATTTAAATATCTGATGACGATAACTCCAACGAGTGTGGAGGCTGAGCGTGCATTTTCAGCAGCAAGTTGCCTGGCTTCCAAAATCAGATCCAGACTAAATGACAAAACACTCGATGCTTTAATGTTACTTTGGGCACATTTTCAAAATAATATTTGCATTTTTTAATGTTTTATTATCTATTTTTGAATTGTATTTTTATCTCTTCTTAAATAAATATAATTCATTCGCTTTCAAATTAATTTTTCATATTAAACAAATGGACTTATTAGTAATTTTTGATCATATTTATCGATGTAATTTCTTCAGATCAAAGGAATTATTTTAAACAGTGAAGTTAAACAATGAATAGTTACATTTATGAGCAATAAGATGAGATGGAATTTTATCCCATTATCATTAGAGGGATGAGAGGGTCAATTTTTTTGTTAGGCCGATAAACAGGTAGATCCCCACACTTCAAACTTAAATCACGTCCTTACTGTTTAACAAACTAAAGGAGACTATTTTGAAGATGAGGCATCGAAAAAACGACACTATTTATGGGCACCCCTACTATGTGGAAATATTGATGCATATTATATAGTATGTAACTTTTTTTATATTCTACTAAAAAAATTGATTTGTTTGTATTTTTATGCAGATGAAAAAAAAATGTAAAGCGTAGGATTGATGTATTGATCGACTTGATTAAAAAGTAAATAGTCAGTTTTTAGTATGGATTCAGTTAATCGCTGACCTGATTCTTCGGTACATCTCACCCCAACGAGATGAAAGAAGAATCAAGGCAAAACAAGGAGAATGAAGATAAATGGTTCATTGGGTATCCGAAGCAGGAAGCATACGAAGTGACGTGGAAGAGTCGCTTGTTTGCAAGTTTCGTTAGATAGCTCGACGACTGTTTGTTCAGTCACAGGCAATAATCCTTTTAACGATTAGAACGGGAGCAAATCCTGCGTATCCTCGTTGGAGCCTAAAAGGCAGAGTCGCTTCCACATATCGCCGTTGAACCTTTGGCCCGATGATTACATCTCGGTCGCAATTAAGCATGGCGGTCCGTGTCCATGGATAGAGGTCAATTAGTGATTATCCCTTCGGCACTAATTATAACAGAGTGGAGTTTTACGGGCGGCCATCTTGCTGCGGATACTTCCAACGATTAATCAACGTCCGTGCCGAACCTTTAATCGACTCAATAATCAATCACCCGAAACGAATGCTGAAAGCGAATCTATCTTTGGCGCCGGCATCGATAAACATCGCCCGAGCCACATGTTTGCAAGCGCCGGAAACGTTCCGCACCGCACCCAAATAAATGCACCTTTTCGCCGGGAACGCTTACCTTTCAAATTAACTCTCACCTTGCTAACTCACTCCATGGGGATATTTTTAATTAGACCCCCACAACCTCAACGACTGACTATTTTTAAGTTGTGGTTCAAAGCATCATCTATTTACATAACGCATTGTATGATATAAATGGTTCAACTTTAAAAATAAAAATAAACATAGACTATGAGAAACAGAATGTTTTCCTTCAGCATATACATTTTTAAACAGAAATATATCAAGCCTGAAAAATTGGCTATAAATAGAAAATATTTCAAAAAATATTAATAATGCACGTGATACAAACATTTAACGAACGAGTGCCGCCATATTCGCGACAAAAAAAAATTTGGGTTTTTCTTACGATAATTTTCAATATTGGCACAGTGTTGTTAAAAGATAAGTTTGAATATTGTTCCTAAAGCAATATCAGTAGAATTCCATTTTATTGTTCCACAAATAAGATCCTAAGTACCAGGGCCGTAACAAGACAAAGCAGGCGTCCACCACAGACGCAATTGGGCTTGGGGTGCAAAACGCAGAATACTGACCCGCTGGAGTTGGACATGGCCGACCTATCCGATATAAGTCAGCAATAAAATAAATATAATAATATTTTCGACCGATTATAAAATTTAAACAACCCACCCTATTAGTCTTTTTCGGAAAACTTCGTTTTGTAATGAGAGTTCGTAATCGTTCTGTAGACATGATATGACGTTCGATCGCGAGGCGCTCATTCATCATATCAGCCGTCCGAAAAGTGGACCGATTGGACACACAGATCTTATGGCCACTCCGTCCCCTTTTAGGGCTTTTTGTTCCATTGCGAGGAAAACGGCACCCATAATGCGCACAGCTTTCTCATGTCTAAATGGTCATCCAATACCATTTTGTGAATTTTATTCACCATTTCTGGTGCGGTCACTTCATTTGGTCGATCATTCGAATTTGAAAAAAAAAGCTGGGGGGACACAAGTTAGATATGTACATGCCACAGGGCACTTCATACCCTTGTTACAGCTCTGATAAGTGCTAGTGATGATGAATGATCGACATTCTTAAAGCATTTTTAATGAATACACATGGATTGTAGATTTTTTTGCGATTCAACGTGATCCATTAACGATCTTATCCATACATATAATGGTGCTCTTTTGGATACGTCTCAATTTCTGACCCACTTTAGAATTCATTATCTATTTTTATTGAAGCTTTTATTGAATAATTCATTATAAAAGAAGATTCGAAAATAATTCAAATTATGTTTAAATATTATAATAAAAACCCATTGTTATTCTTATTAGAAGGGATGACGTAGGCTTCTCTCTTATCCACTTGCTAATGTCTTTTATTGCTTTTTTTTAGCGCTGTCATACTTGTATTTTTGGTTTGAATGATGGGAGATGTGCATATCTTTGTATTATTAAAATTCACATTATATAAAATACAATAAATATGTGAAAATTTCATATTTATATTCATGGTATTTCCTATGTATCTTAATACCGGCATAACAATGAGCATCCTTATCTATATGGCGTTGGGGCGTCCATGTATGCGTGATTGTGATGCAAATGAATTTCTTACGGGTATTACGTTTCATATAAAATACATCCGAAAATTCTCTTTGATACATAAAATGCATCTCATATAAAAAAATATGCATATTCTTGTGTAGAGAAAAATGGATTTATCTTCGGGTATCAAAAGAGCGAATCGCCGCATTTGCATAAAGCAAAGCGAATTGAAATGCGTGAATTGATTAGACGAGGGTCCCTATATGCTTCAAAAACTTACCTGAGCGGGACCTCAGGTTCCGCGGGGTCAATTTTCATACAAAAAGGCTTTCTTGGCTGTAAATAATGCACCAACGTGCTCTTTGTGATGCAAAAATGTCGCCGTACAAACGCGACCGTCCTACGTCGTCGACAATAAAAATCTTAGAGTTCTTCCGCGGATCACTTGGATCGTGCAAGAGGTCGCGCATTTGAATTAAAACGCCATCAAATTTTCGTGGCTTTCTCATCTGGCGAGGGTCATGTGTCGGATAAAAGGTGTCAAAAACGGAATCGCATTTGCATATTTGACAACTTTCCAATTTATATAATTTCATCGACATCGCGAGTGAGCGGAAGTCGACGATTTGCCGCCGTAGACGCCGTTGAAACGGTCGCAACAAATTAGATCGCAATCAATTGATTAAAACTTAATTGGTTTACAGATGCTTCCAAATTTGTCCTAATGGCTTGTTACAAATGATTTACAGCGTAATGATACCGAAATGATTACTAAATAAGCAAATATTGGGGACTCAAAGAAAACAAACAGCATAGCTATAACATAAATCCAGAATATTAGGCAATATTTTAATACAAAATTATGCACACAAACAAATAATTATTGGTTTATGTAGAGGCAATTGATTGTTTTTGTTATTAACAGTAATTGAGCTACACTGTTTACTAAATATTATATTACAGAAGGCAGTGACATAATTTGTGTAATTATTCCCATAAAGCTAATTCTTTTTCATTTTCTTGTTTTGATATTGTAAGTAAACAAAACGGCAGTCTAGTGCAATGATGTTTTTTGCCGACATTTATAATAATTTTTGAAACTATATATATTATACAAGTGTTTTGCATATGGACTGACAAATATTTTTTGAGGGTTAGGGGGATCTTTTGCTACGTTTCAAGCACAGTCCCTATGTCCTAATTGTCAGGGTTTGTCGAATTAGATTTTTTTTTCAACATTTTGCAAATATATTCAAAATTTCACCTTTAAATCGTCGCCCTATTCCGTGGTTCGCACGGTCTCCAGATCTGACACCACTGGATTTTTTTTGTCAAGGGACGTGCAAAAGAATTAATTTACATGACAGAGGTACCCATAAAAGAAATCCTAATTGAAGTAATAAGTCACGTCGCGTAAAATAATTATTTATTTGACCACAAATGAACATGTTATGACGATCTAAAAGTGAAATTTTGGGTATTTTTTCAAAACGTTGAAAAAAAAAAATATTTCGAAAAATGTATCAAATAGTCCCCCCGAAAAACGTATCAAGTAGCATCCGTTAACATTGAAGGTACCATATTGCTAGGAGAGAGTGAGCTGATTCCCAGCTCCTCCTGTAGGATGTCCCTTTCAATACTCCATGCTGGGCAGACAAATGTCATATGTGCAGCATCGTCGTACTTCACTCCGCAGTGGTGGCATTCCGGGCCGGTCTCTTTGCCTATTTTGTGTTCGTGCCTACCAAAGTTGTAGGACAGTTGACCATACTTTCTGGCTACCCAGGTTCTTAGGTTCGGTATTAACTCGTGCACCCACAGACCTTTGGCGAAATTGTCCCATCGGGACTGTCACGCTGCCATGGTGTTTTGCGTTATTCTTGTCTTCGCCTTTCTGTATTGCCTGTATTTCACAAGCGAGCAGGTCGATTGGCGGTATGGCAGTCAGTGCCAGGACAGCGAGCTCCAGACCAGCTCCTGTCAGCCACTTCTTGGCCTTTCTCAGCGCGTCCTAGTAGGTCGTTCGCAGGATCTCCGTGGATTTGGCTGTGACTAAGATAGCAACGTCATCAGCGAAGGCGCCCATTTTGGTTCCGTCCACTAGCGGCGTCCTCAGAAGTCCGTCGTACTTTACGTTCCACAGTCCGAGCACTGACCCCTGTGGAACGCCTGCCGTCACTGGTTTTTTTTCTTCTCTCCCCGTCGGTGTCTGCGTAGATAAGTGTTCTTCCACGCAGGTAGCTCTCTACTATTCTGATGAGGTGAGGTGGGGTGTCAATTTTCTTCAAGACCCTGAAGATCAGATGCCATCTCGCCGAGTTGAAGACACTATTGAGTCTAGCGCAATCATTATCTTGTGTCTACTGGTTTTTACGTTGCCACACTATGCCTGTTTCACCGTGTCTACAACTTGGGCGATGGCGTCGATTGTGAAGCGGCCTACACGGAAGCCGTACTACTGTGGGGAGACATGGGACCCTCCACCGACCCGAGCATTTTATTTGCCCCGCTATTCGGGGTCATGCCAACCCGCACAATCAAAAGAGCACACTAGGATGTAAAACCAAATAATTTAAAAACCATGTCCTGCGAGGACTCGTTATTTCTCCACTGCTTGTGGCCACTAGCGCTCTGAGCGCGGGGAGATAAATTAGCTAGGACTAGCTATATGATAGATAAATAAATATGCACTTATAATAATAAATAAATGGTATATATATACACATATAAATATTCGAAGATGGTTAATTGAGCTTGGATCGCGACCCCGGTAGGGTGCAAGACCGCTGAGATTATTGGCCGCTGGGGGAACCTCCACGACCCTATTTAGGTCGTAGAAGGCCCCGGGAATGAATTTTTCCCTAAATTTATGACTGAAAGTCCTAGACGCCCTAAAATTGGAGGGAGTGGCCACAAGGTTTCCGTGTCCAACCGGTCCAAACTCTGGACCGCTGACACAACGAAATAGCGCCTCGCGATCGGACGCTGTGCCCGGACATGTTCACAGAACATGGTCTGCGTCCATTAACGGATCTCCACATGGGCACTCCGAAGAAGGGGAAATCTTAAACCTGTGGAGAGAGGTCCTAAACCGCTCGTGTCCCGTGAAAACTCTGGGGAGAGTGTAAAACACTTTGTATATTATATAAATGCCCTATACCTACAAGTCTGAAACTGTTATGTAAATGTACAATTATTTAGTTTTCGGAAATTGTTATTAACCTTTTCGTTAGTGAGCAAATTTAAAATCGATGAAGTCGTTGATGTCATAGTCGCTTTACACCGATTATTTTCTGTCGGCTCCTAATCAGCGTAAGACAATCTTCAATTCGAGGCAGAGTCAATTGTAAATGAACACTTGATAGTGCATACAAGATCACTTCATTTCTTTACATAAACAATGCACAAAAAATCGATTCAAGTGCTCCTCCTTTAGAAGGAAATGATAATTGGACAAAGACTCATTCAACACGCAGCGAAGAACAGCAAGCAGTTAAATAAACAAACACTCTCGATAACACACAATATTCGGTCGTTTCTTTGCGTAAAAAAATAAAACACTTGAAATCGAAATCATTATAAGTGGATAAATTTGGGCTTAACGATCTATACAATCATGAGATGCATGCGAGAAAGCTCTCCGTCTCAGTCTGCTGAACTGCGCTAAGTTCTCTCTGTCTCTGTCCGCCTCGGAGCTTCAATGCACAAGAGTGCTCTTTCTGAATAGTGAAGGTCATATCGAAGACCCTTCGACAATACTCCTTAAAAGGTTAATGTCCGCAGCGTTTAAAGCTTGATAGAATATAACTTTCCTAACATAAATTGTATAAATACTGACTGAAACAAAAATTAGCTTTGTAGAAATGGGTGTAAAATTTCGATCGCTGCTTTCCGTACAATTACTACTATAGTCGGCTAGATCCTGGACTTTTATTTATTAATTTGGGAGATTGGACGTAGCATGTTTCGATTAATATATCCGATTAATCATTTCGATCCACGTTTGACCCGATTGCTTGGATTTTAAAAAAGTAAATACTGGGACAGTTAATAAAATCAGATCGTCTATGAATAACTGATTCTCAGTAGTCATTAAAATGATAATTTTACTGTTTGCTCATAGATTAATCTGAATTTAATTTAATTATACATAAACGACTTTAACGACGGTAGACTAATTGAAGACTCTGACTATGCTGAGCTGATTAAACTAATCAAAATGCTGATCATCTGCTACTGATGATTTCTGATATACTTATAAAACCCCGATGAGGAAGTAGAGTAAGTAATTTTACAACCGAAAATCATCGTTTTTATAAAAGAAATTCTGAAATACATCCAAGCGTCATTGAAGTCTTCAAGATTTACACCAAGAAGTCCTTTTTAATGAAATCCACGTAGTTATCTTGAGAAGGTTATCAATTGCTCCCAAATAATGTAGCTTACAAAATGGCTATTCGTAATGTTCACCTGGATTACCCGCTGGGTGAGCGTTTAGAAATAAGAATACAGATGGTATGAATGTGAACCTTTTATTTGAACGTACATTGAAACGTTTCCCATATATTAATTGTATATGTATTTTAGGTCCTTTGGTGCTCGCTATAACCGAGTTTGAATATATATTTAGACATAATTTGAACATCGTTTATAATATATATTTAAGCTTTAATAAATTACGATACGTTTTTTATGAACGAAGAAAAATGAGATAAATTGTTGTAGAGTTTTTTTTTCTAAATATATTTACATTGAAAATTGCCGTATTAATTACGTTTGTGCGAATTTTTTGGGGCGAAAAATTCTACAATCTGAGGCATTAAATATATTATGTCTAGACAGCCGAAACATGCTAATGTCTGCGAAAATAAAATGTATTTGTATTCAAAATTTGGGTACATATCGAATGTATGTATGATTATTTTTGAATGCATTAAAAGTTATAGCAATAACGGAAGATATGATATCAAAAAAATACATAAGATAACGATGACATATGCTGTTGGTTCATGGATGCTGCTATATCAACAGAGAAGCGTATACATATCCTGAGGGTATGCTTTGTCTAAATACGGGTACTATTTGTAGAGATTGTGCATACATTCAATTAATTTTGATTAAATAATTAAAAATACAGATGCGTATTTAGATAAATAATTTGCTTAAATATACATAAATTTGTTTATTTTTTGGTTATGTTACGTTACCTAAAATACCTAAATGGCTAGTAATAATTCCCACCTAAGTGGGAAAATAGTTATATAAAATCGTATTAAGATTGTATTGATTAATGAATCGTTTTTGTCGTAAATAAATAAATTTTATTTAAGGGGTGTGTCAAGAGCCTAAACAGGTAAAGAATTAAATTACTATAGTTAAACCGGTTATTAAAAAAAACTATAATGGAATTGCTGAATCCGGTTTTTCCAAAATAAATTATAACCGAACATAGCACCGCAGGATAGTTTCAACCCACATTGAGACCCTTTTTATCCTTAT
Organism: Stenopsyche tienmushanensis; assembly: GCA_008973525.1. Classification (NCBI taxonomy): domain Eukaryota; kingdom Metazoa; phylum Arthropoda; class Insecta; order Trichoptera; family Stenopsychidae; genus Stenopsyche; species Stenopsyche tienmushanensis. The sequence goes on from WACJ01000366.1 coordinate 14,813, forward strand.
CGGAATTAATTTTCAAGTCGCGTCAAATTTTCGAGGGTCAAATGAGGACCCTCAATGGTGCGAGCTTTCGACATATCGTCGCGCCTTAACACGTATAACACCGACATCGTCATGATCCCGGGCGTTTGAAAAGGGTTAACGAATGTGTCCAATTTACATAATCGTTCCGAGGTGCGATAAGCCCGAAATGAAGATTTGTAAAGTCGGAATCGATAAGCGAATTGATTCACAATTGTGCATTCGACTCATGACTTATTGATGGTAATCCAGAGCTTCTGTCTTCGAGAAATGCGTGAGAAATGAATCTTATCGTGAAATGCTAGTACGAGAAAGTCGATCTTAGGTCGCAAGAGTCACAGACTCCGCGTTTGAGATCACTAACGTAACTTTATAGAATATAAACAACAATAGGACCACGAATGCACTTTTTATGAAGCGATTCTTCTTTTTCAAGCGACCATTGAAATCGAGCTCATGCAACACGACCGGGTCGACAATGAACCGTATAAATATATATTGCTGCATTCAATCCGGTCCCTATGGTCCACGTAGGTCTTCCAGACTTTACATCACAATGCTCCCTAATACAAAAACGCGTTAAGATTCAAACGGACCCAATTGAGGATGGGCGCGAACAAAGAAAATCGCATGCTTTATTTTAGCTCCCATGGAAAAGACCATTTTTTGCCAATGTTTTGCAAGATCTACTATCAATGGATTAACGGTTAACTGAACAAGACATGCCTTTTATCGTCCAGATGGGAAATGAATAACGAGATGTAGATCAGTATAGCAAGGAAGTTGAACTGCAATTGACGGTTTATCTACTGAACCAACACTGGGTCTCATAAACATTATTATGTAATTTGATAAGAACTTTCGTTTATATATATATATTTGACCCGATTGCTCTATATAAGAATGAATCATACTCGATACACTGTACTAAAACCTTATATCCACTATCAACGGTTTATGCAGCGCACTAAGCTTAAAATATCAACAATTATAGTAAGCAATGTAAATATAGATTAAAAAAGACTTATGATTATTAAATGATCATAGATATAAGATTGCATGATTATCTTTGATCCTTAGATGCACTCTAGTTTCGCGTGGATCTTCACCGTACTATCAATTTACTATTTATGATCCATCGTCAATTTGATGGATCGTCAAAACTTATAATCTTCAATTAGATCGCTCATTTTCAAAATCAAAAGCAGACTTTCGCATTGAATTCGATAATATTTGCAAGGCACTTTTATTTAATCAATTTATCGTATCCGATGGATCTGAAGCGTCCATGGGGCATAAATAGAATTGGAAAATTTTTCAAAATAAAATTGAATTTATTACATAAAAGCGATAAGAGTGATCGTGACTGTATGGTCACGCAAATATTTGAGTTGATTTTCATCCGTATATAAAATATTGCACTTGAAATTTTAGCAAATCGATCAAAATGGAACAAATATTGTATTGGAATATAAAAAAGAGCTTATCTTGCTTAATTTTAAATTTCGATTATGCTATTGATCGATCTAATAGAAAGCATTTTCTATTTTTGCTAGTAGGTGAGTTAAGTATTGTGCAATAGTTAAAAGTAGGGAATCCAATCCCGAGCCAAAATTTCGATCCCGGGATTTCGGGATTCTATTAGACAATCCCGGGACCAGTCCCGGGATTGGGATTTTCAATATTTTAAGAAATTACCTTGATGAATTTGATCAAAAATTACTAATAAGGCCATTTGTTCAATATAAAAAATCTCTTCAAGGCCAAAGAATTTTATTTATTGAAGAAAAGTTAAAAATACAATTCAAAAATAGATAAATAAAACACTAAAAAATTCAAATATTATTTTGAAAATATGCCCGAAGTAACATTAACATTAAACATTAGTGTTTTGTCATTTAGTCTGGATGTGATTTTGGAAGTCAGACAATTTGCTGCTGAAAATGCACGCTCAGAATCCATACTCGTTGGAGGTATCGTCATCAGATATTTAAATGCTAGTTCGAGTTGATGATTGCGTGAGCCCTCATTTTCGTATAACACCATCAATGTGACTGATAAAATTCCTTTCTGCTGAGACACGGACTAAAAATCGCAAATATCCCAATTTCCCGACAAATTATTTATTTCCGTCGCTGCAGATGAATACTTATATAATATAATACTTTGATGTGATTTGTAATTATATTACGTAGGAATACAAAAATTCTGAACCCCGTATCTATTATATTTCATATCGATATTCCCACTATTAGAGTCGAGGTGTAGTAAATACATCACCGCTAGGGAAATGTTACTATAACAATTTTAAAAACATACATGTACGCTATATATGTATACATAGATTAGACAGTCACTGCTCCTATGCGTCGCCTAAGTTCGCCAATTAGTAATTACGCCACTGTTTCCAAGCGTCCAGATTTCGTCGGGAATGTCTCAATTTAGTAGCCTTCATCGTGTTGGTGAGGTGTATGATTTCTGTAAGATAAAAATTTCAATCCCGGGATTTTCGGGATTACGTTTTCTAATCCCGGGATTCTTAAGTACCTAAAACTGTCCGGGATCCCGGGATCCCGGGATTGGATTCCCTAGTTAAAAGTATAGATTTTAACCCGTATGGTGGTACAGTCGCATATTTGCGATCGAATTCCAGTGATTTAGAAAAAACACTCCTGCACGTTGAGCTTATATTATTTGTAGCGTACATCGTACGATTGTTCAGATTGTTAACTCAAATTTATTGACTAATGTGTGAATGATATAATGAATTGATTTAAAGTGTATTGTTTATGTTTACTTAAAGAAATTACCGAATATTTTATGAAATCAACAGTGTTTATTTATTTATGTACAAACTTCATATACGCTGCGACAGTCCTGACTGATAAGTGTATTTGTACGGATGATAAGTGGCGGACAAGCAAATATAGCATCTAAGACTATGAAGATTTTAAAGTAGCTCATTACTCAAAGGGCTGATGTCTATCAAATATAATACAATATGAGCATGACACACATGTTGTATCATCGGGCGTTGTAGTGCTAAAGATATCTCATTCAAGCTTTAAACTAATAATAAATCGCACATTAACCCACGCTTACCGGATGTGAGTCGTAATATTTTTCGCATGCATTTTACATTGCAAAAAAAGTTTTCATTATATCTGGCGTTTTTATTATTCATTCTGGCAATCAAATTAAATTATTTAAATTGTGTGACCACACATTGGTATTCGGGATTGACTTTAATTAGAAATTAGCGTAATCACATACATTTTGATAACAGTTTGGCTCTAATTGGTATGATATTTTATCAAGCTAAAAACCATATTCTGATTGCGAATGAATCGGTTTTTTTTAGATTCCACACAGTTATTTTCAATTTACATTGCGTTTAACACCATTATGTGAACGGTCTCAATAGCGACAGAATGCTAAAGGTTAAAAAGGTACCATTTAAATTTTAGATTCGGCCGGATAGGCTAAAAGCGTTATTAATATTCTAAGTATAGAAGCGGACAGACAGACAGACGGATAGATGTGACGTATTAAATGCGGCTTATTTAAAAAATACGTTCGGGTCACCGGAGACCTTTCGCCGTAAGCCCGCGTTGATTTATTCGAAGATTACAATGGGAATTAAGTCTCAGTGGTGTAGTGGCTTTATGATAAAAGCCCAATTTTTAAGGCACAATAAGAGTATAATCGCAAAAAATGAAATTTATTTATTTCGTAGATTTATCAAAGTCGAGGAACGAGCGTTGGTAGGTTCAGCGTTTTTTACTTGCGCAGTTGGTGTTATTGTCCGTAGGCTCTTTGTCATGGAAATATTAATTTGAGAAAATCACAATGGATGTCTATAACCGTGCTATTTCGGAAAATAGGCTCAATTTATAATGAACATACTCGAAAGGCTTTTTTTCTGTTAGGAATTTTAAAGGCGTTTCTACACAATGGATCCATTATGTCGACAATGTTTTTATGAGCGTTTGTGCAAGAAGTACTATTGAATGGTGAGTGTGCTTATCTTAGCACCTGATATTGAGGCAACATCGACTCCATTATAAATGTCAGCCATAAATACAAGTTCCGGCCTTTTATCAATATATAAATGACAAATTTATTGCAAAAAAATGTAATACAAACAATCCCCCCACAACGCGCCTATAAAGATCATAACTATATTTAACACTAGGTTTACGGGCGTTTATTATATACCTATTTCTACGAGCACCCGTCAAATCGACAGTTAAATGAAAATATGTACGCATTTTCTTTAAAAAAAAAAAATCGATTTATTCAAATTGAGTCTGAATTGAACACTATTAGGCTTCACTTGGCAACTTTTTCGCACTTCTGAGTTTGAAATCTTTGACAAATATTCTTGCTCTGCTTTCACACTATATTTGCGTGGCTTCTTTTTTTTCTTGCTGTGGAAGGGGAATCATGCATAAGACACCCTGGGTTTGATCCCAGGGTAGCGTCAGATTTTACTGACTAAGCCCCTCCCTTGTCCGTCTCAGTCCCTCTGGTATTTTTCACATTGCTTAAGGGGTTACATGGGTTTACTCGGCGAAAAAAAGGTCTATTTTCAACAATTTTTTTTTAATGTAAAAATTGAAATATTTTATTCAAACTTTTTATATTCATAAAGATTTACATTTGAAAAAGAATTTTTGAAATTTTCAAAAGAAAATATTCAAAACTCCGCCATTGTGACGTCATTTCCCGTGACCCTCCAAAAAGCGTCTTGACAGTAGAACTCATGACAGGATCATTTTAAATTAAAAAAAAATATCCTTATTTTTAGTTAAGACTATAAACTAAAATCTGAACGAAGGAAAAAAAACAAAAAAGAAAATTGGATTTTTGGTAGACCTTTTTACAAAAAAATGCAAATTTTGGTGAAATTTGCTCAATATATATATTTTTTTTAATAGTTGTGATTGAAAAAAAAAAGAGTCCTTCGTCCAAGTTCTTGTGAATTATATCTTGAAGGTTAGTGTAAAATTTAATCAAGATCGGTTAAGTAGTTTTTGAGAAATCTTGACAAACGACCTTGAAAACACAGTTTCGAGAAAAACGCGTTTAAAGTTTTGAGTAACAATAAAACTGGTTTTTTTTTTTTTTGTAACTTACATTGAATCATCGATTCCTGGGCCATAAAGTAAAGAACCTACAGTAACTGCAACGTCCAGGGCATCCTTTTTCTCTTGTCTATGATGAATCCTAGCTTCGCGAGTCTCGCTCGCTGATTTTTTTTCGGCTGCGCACATACGGTCTTCATCTGAATTCCGGACATATTCGTGGGAATTTCAACCAAGTTTTTAATCCATACCGTGCATAAATAATAATAAAGCTAATGCTATTTCATTAAAAGTGCAAGCAGTGACTAATGCAGCAATATTAACGATCTTTGAACCAGCAGGAAGTATTTTTGGAGTAACCTTCCAGATATAGTATTTTGGTTCAAGCTTTCATTATTATTTTGTTTGAAACCACCAACACACCGCTCCAGAAGCTCATTTTTACTGAGATCTTCATAGATAGGTTTCATTGCAGTCAAAACTTAATTTGGTAATTGAGTATAATCATGTTTGAATGATTAAAGAGTGTTCGTAGCCGATGCTCGCTGCCAAGCGCACCAGGAGTCTGGACCTTTCGGGAAATTTCCGTGCTGAGGATTTTTGTCTGTAGAGCTGTAGTGATAATACGTAGCCCATATAGCGTCTTTCATTTTTCCGCTGACTCACAAAATTCTTCTTATTGCCAAACCATAATAAACAGTTAATTTGTCAATTAATTTACCAGTAAGTTTACCTTTGCCAGAAAGAGTTTTTTTCTAGTTTTTTTACCGTTGACTATTTTTTCCTCAGCTATTTTGTTGACTAAATCACGTAAATGGGTACCCATCATCTTCTGCACATGTCCAACGTATTATTTTTTGTTGATAAGAAGATCTTCACCGTAAGGTTGGGCTTTGAGAATACCAGAGTATGTTTGACTGACTTTGAGCACGCACCTTCCCTGGGTTGTATCTCCGAAACTTTTATTCGGATCGACTTAAAAATTTAGGATAATATTCTCGAGATGTTGTAGAAATTAATAAGATAATAAAAAAAAAATCGATTTTTTCAAACTGCGAAACCCATGTAACCCCTTAAGGAGGACAGGTAGTCTGACCTTAGGTCATATTCTAGTGTTGGAGAGCCGCTCTGCACCTCTCTCTCTCACTGCCCTCTTTGGCGCTCAGGATTTCTTCAATGTAATCGCGCCAAAGTTCCCAGTTCTTCTTGCTTGCCATCATGCTGTGGACCATGTTGTCAACGTTGAGTTCGGCTACCCCGAGTGCTTGTTTCAGCGAATTTTTCTGGGGTGCCCAAGCCTCACAGTCAGTGATGGTGTGTTCTGCATCGTCGACCTCCGCTTGGCAATGGTGGCACATCGCGGATGTTTCCTTGCCAATCCGCTTCAGGTACGCACCGAAGCATCGATGCCCAGTGAGCACCTGAGTCAAGCGATAGGTCGTTTCGCCGTGTTTTCGGGCCCTCCACTTGCTTACGACCGAGATAAGTCGTCTTGCTGGACTGATCCATCTGTATTGCCAGGCTTCCCTCAGTTTCTGGTCGTGTACTGTGCGGTTTTTGGGACAATGTCCTGTACGTTGCGGTGACTCGAAGCGCTTACTGTCGCTGGACCCTGGCGAGCTTCTATCTGTTGGTGTCGCATCTGAGCGACTCGTCTTATATCGGGGCTCCGCACAGAAAGATCAAGTGTATTACTTCGTTTATGGTACGCCTTCTGCACGGCTTTGGCCCTCCAATGTTGGGCATGAGCTGTCTAAGCTTGCTATCTACCTTCTGCGCCGTCTGTGAAGCTTCTTATATGCGTTTGCTAAAGGTCAGCTTGTTGTCCATGAGGATCCCGAGGTATCTCAGCATTTTGCTGTATTTCACCTCCTGTCCTCCAACAACAAGCTGCTTGACCCTCAGTCTTCTCCGTCTGCTGCATATCATTGCCTCCGTTTTCTCGACCGCTAATTGCAGGCGATTATCCCACATCCACGCTTTCCATGCAATATTTTATGTGTTCCAATTTGTGTTTGACATAATATTTCTCTTAGCGTAGCCAGTAGATCCTGCGATAGAATTAGAAAGAATACGCATCATTTTCTTGTTACGATACACTTTTAAGAAGTTTTCCTCTTCACTATCCGAAGATCCTTCGGAGGTATCCCCAGAACAATCCTCATTGATGTTGATAATTTAGTTCAATAACTACTTATATCTCCTGGATTTAATCATAATTGCTAGTTTACATTATGGAGACGTGATTGAGATAACGTAACGGAAGCATTTTAATAAAGATTTTCTTTCGCTCATATATTTATTATTGGAGGAATGATTTTACGAACGAAGCAAATACATTAGTTAATTTGACGGGTTTTGTAGAGATACTACATACAAATTTCAAAAATAAGGAAGCTTAGGAAACAATAATTGCATGTATAAATTATTTGGTTTAAATGATTGATTGACGATGTAAAATGGTTAAAATGAATGCTATGGTTTTTTGGGTATTCCATTTCAAGTTTGAAATTTGTCAAAATGACGGGTCCCGTAAACCTAGTGTTAAAATGTCACGGAAGTATAAAAACGCTTTACGATTTTGGAGAATATCAATATCATAATATCCATTAAAAAAATAAAACCATCAACATTAAATGTATGTCAGACCAATTTATAGGAAAATTAGTTAGACGCGCAAGTCTAAGAAAGCCAGATGCAATATTAGAACTAGAAGAAGAATATTTTATACAAAGTAAAGATTTTGACAATATGGGATTTAAGAAAATCTAAAATTCAAAGGGCAACTTAACAGGTGGAAACGATGCAGTTTGATAAACTGAGTATAAATTTCTAATAAAATTCATGAGTTCATTTCAACAAATTTATGTTTGGAGGGCTCTCGTTGACTCCTATTAGTTTAGTAATCATCTTCCATTAATGCAAATACTGAATCTTCTAAAATAAGTTGTATAAATACGTAAACCATAAGTCGTTTCTAAACTTTTTTCAAAAAATAAAATATAGGAAGCCTTCGGCTAATGTTTTATTTCATATAACATAAATTCTTATAACTTGACGTGTAAGCACAACATTTTTTTTTCTTGGCTGGTATATACTTTAACTTGAGTTAACTTATAATGTTTGTCTTCTTAAACGTAAACTAATGACTAAATGAACTCACATTCATTCGAATGTGAGTTTCATGTTAAAGCGGGTTAATCAACGAGTTTTTATTGACATTACTTTCAATTAAATAATTGTTGCTAAGGACTAGTTTTATGTATCCAAATACTTTTGCGATAAGATGTCGAAGAAAATCAAATATTTTCTATGATATAAAATAAAATGATGTAGTTTTTATGCTATTGAAACATAACAATAGTTTTAAGATAGTATTATGTAGCAAGATAGTATTATTTGATGGATCGCGATAAAACTATCCAACTTGCAATGTCGTGATAAAAGAGCTATTTTTATAATTCATGACAAATCTACCCCTTGTTTTTCAAGGAAAATGTATCCAAGCAAACATTTAAAATGGCACTATATTTCCGAATTACAGAAATGTATCATTAATATACGATATTAGTACAAAAATGGTGCGAAGTCTTTGTCTAAAATATTTTACTGTGTAAAGATGCTATGTTTGTAGCCATTAATAATCTATGTAAAGATAAAAAAGAGAGTATATCCTGATTGACTGGTAAAATATTAGGCCTGCTTATATCAAAAAGGATGGGATTAAGTACATATAATATTTTACGGGAAGAATGTCATATATAATATGATACATAGAGCAACGATGATACAATCGTTTATTTATCTCAATATGCATTTTAGAACAAGCCTTGAAGTGTTAAAACATGCCAAGCGAATATATGTGTGAGAATGCTAAAAACTGCTTTATTTTGAGCATGGATCGTTAACAAAATATGATACTAAAGTTGATTTATCGAAAGTCTACATTTTTGTCCCAAGTAGCCAAGGATATGAACATCTCAATAAGTAGTTTTATGATAAATTGGACGTGTCTAAGATTAATGCTACATGGGGCACGGTAACATGATTTCTGTGATATATTTGGAATCCAAAGTCCAGGGCCAGGGATCCAAAGTCCAGAATAGAGTTCAGCTTTATTGATAACACAAGTCATCGTATATAAGTAGTGCTGCATTCGTGATAATAAAAATATATCCATTGGATAATATAATACTTATGTGTAATCCGACAGTTTTTAGAACCGATGACTCAGGTCAAAGTGGTAGACTTTACCCCTTCATGTGCCGCAAGAGTCACTGTAAAAACATGGGGGATGGATGTCACGATATTGCCACAATAAAGAATATCATCTAATTGCATATATATGAAAAAAAAGCTATTCAATTGTTCATGTAATGAGTCCTATATCTCCCCTAAACAAAGATAAGCGCTTTGTGTGTTCATGTGTTTTCATTTTAGGGGTGGATTTTCATCATTGTTTTAATTTAAAGGATCCTCAAAGCTTGTGAACAGTGCTTAAATTTTGATGTGCTTAAAAATGATCCTCTTCTGTTCGGCTTGTAATCTTTTTTTATAGTCATACACCTCAATTCAAAGGATTGTGATCTTATTGGAGATTCTCTTGGGAAAGGGGGATTTGTATATGATGGTTTCTTGTTGTCTTCCATATATTGTATATAAAAAAATAATTTTATTGGAATAGGTCAGCGGTTCTAAAACAGGTTCCAAATAATAAATTTTCAATATCTTATATATACAAATATTGAAGACTTCAATTCTATACATTACTCATTACATATTGCTTTGTATGTGTAATAAAATAGTGAAGGTATAACATTTTGCTTATTGTGTCCTCAATTCTAATTTAATATCAAGATTACATAAGACTTTTGTATTATAATGAAGACATTTACAGATTGCCTGATTTAGCATTAATTTTATGATTTTAGAATGGTTCCTATTCTCAAACTTCAAAGATCAATAAGTATTATGGATTAATTCTTAGATATATTTACACAAGATACAATAGAAAAAATACCTTATTTTAAACACTTTAATTATTTTTTCCATGTTACAGAGAGACATTTAATGACAGTCCACTGTATAATCGTTACTAAATTTACATTAAAAAAAAACGTTACGTCCAGTTCTTTCGAATGACCGCCACTTTACTCTTTTCAGAATAATCATAGCTTTAGGGCGCGCATTTCAAATAAGGAAGTTTTCCGTCACCCTGTATTAAAATGGTTTGTGTACATGAAAAAATTGCACATTGCCGTTATATTTAGGATTCCTATGAAGGGGTCTATAAAATGTTATAGAATGGGTTAATTTTTATTTCATTTGTAAGCTTCCAAATACATTGTTGGTGTAACATTTTATAACAAAAAGACATTTATTATGAATTAATATTAAAATCAAATTCATTTTGTACGGTCGTACATAGCAAAATTGAATGATCGAATAACGAACGAATTTTATCAATGCTTTGGATAAATAAGTTTTGGCACTGAGCTTATTTGGGGTGCAAATAGGCCATCAAAGCCTATTGATTAAATCCGATTAAAGTTCGCTCCGGAGGATTCCAAATCGACACATCCAACATTTTTGAAATGGGTTTAAAATTATGGTTATCTGCAGTGACAATGAGCGGAAATCATGTCTCACCGCCAGGATATATAAACTCGTAAATGGCAGCTTTTACGTTTTATATAAAAGAGGATTCAAGATAGCAGGCGAAATTCATACAAATGCTGCATGACAACAACGGAATAAAATTATAGCCATCATTGCAGTGTAATTTGAATCGGTTTTCCGTTCTCTCGAATGCATTGCGGTATGCAAATCATCGCATTCACTTCGTTTAAATGTTCAACTTCGAACACATAATGCATCAACATGCGAAATCCGATTACAATGTATTTCTCGTTTGAGCAGATAATTTTATAATTGCGACGGCAGTCCTGTCGCTCGGCTAAAATTTTGCATTTAATAGGGGTATATCTCTCCTGTCTCAAACAACAAAGTTACCCTTCGAACTCCTCCCTTTTAATTTAGCCGAGCCCTAAGACAAATGCTAGGGGTGGTTGTAGCGACTGAATGTGGTCTGTTTGTACCTTATCACTATCCAAACCCACCTCACCTTCAAAAACTTATCTGAGAACCCCTCAGAGAACAGGCGAAATAGATTAAACCTTGCCGGTGACGTTGACAAGGACTCGTACTTAGAACAGACACGTTTACTTGTTAGTAATTGGCTGAGCAACGTCAGGTGTTCGTTCGTGCATAATTTGTGCAACATAATCTAATACCCAACTGTTGGAAATATCAATACAGCCATAAATTTCACGTCTAATAAATAAGAACAATAAAAGTATTCCAACCAACGAGGTTGTCCTTGATGCTCAAGTATAACAGATAAATTTATTAATCCGTTTTTTAAGCAATCCGATACATTCCTGGAATAAATTTGCTCATACAATCTGATGTCATAAAAAGCAACAACCAAAAAACATCAATTTATCTTAGTTGAACTCAAACTATATACCTCTCATTATCCGGATGCTTGTTCTATCTGCTGAACTATAGAAAACTTTCTAAGTGTATACTTACATATATTCTTACAGTATTCATATCTTTTATGGGTATCTCAAATGGTGGTATTCCTATTTTTTAAATGGTTTGGGTAATATTTTGCATAATTAACCCTTCTGCCAATAAGATGGTTTGACCAGACCATTTTACTTTTGCGATGAGTTTTTTTTAACAGTAGCTATGTATTGATCTTATTAAATCTCCCTGACTTTTTTCATTGAAGGGTTTTACAGAATTTAGATTTAAAAAATATGTTCGGGATACTTGTGTTTCGAGAAAAAAGGATATTTTTTATGAGTTAATGAAAGTGGTCTGACCAGATCCTGATTTTTTTCATAGAATTTGTATGGGAAATCACGTTTTTCTTGAAGTTCCGTAAATAAATTTTTATCCTGTCGCTCCATAAGATATTTTATCATATATCTCATGGTGATCAGTTTTTTTTTGCCTTTGTAGCAAGAAATCATTTCGCATCATAAGTTTGGAAAAAAAAGAAACGTTCATTGACAGAAGGGTTAATTCGAAATAAATATAAAGTTAATACTTTTTAATCCGGGTATTCTGCGTTAGATTTCGTCTGTAGTTCGGATATTCCGCACTAAACTTCGTCCATAGTCCGGTCGATTCTATACAATCTATACATCATTTTATACAAAAAAATAATATTTGAATTGTGTATACGAACTAGAAGGAAATTAAAATTTATATCAAATTCATACGACGTTTTTTTTTCAAGTAAAAGTTGCGTCTTTCTCATCACGCATAAACGCGGGAACGGACTGTAAAGTGTAGAATTATATGTGTGTGACATCTGACTTATAACAAGATTACAAATCTTTCTCTTTCTGCATGTCACAACATTATTTTTTGCTGTCCGGTAATATTTATTATATCATTTAAGTAGTGGCTAATTTCAAGGAAATCAGTTGATATATTGAAGAGATACAACATTGCGATAAAGCAATACAATGCAAGGCCAGAAGTGCGATTTTGAAATACCACTGCAAATGTAGGATTAAAATCTAAGCCAAATGTTACAACGTGGAGTTAATTAAGATCGAATATATTTCGAGATGACTTTAATGCGTCATTGAAATACACAAACGTGGTTGTAATGACTACTTGAAGCGTTATTATACTGTACTTTATTCTATTCTAAGAACAATTGATTATGGTTGTTGAATATATTTTTAGACACGTTCCTGGCTTTTGTCCTATTGAGAATATTTTTATTTTAAGAATGCATATTATTTGAATATATTAGTCTTAATGAGTTTTAAAAATATGCAATAAAAAGTAAAAACTTTACTAGCTAGAGTAAACTTTCACTCTTTGAGGGCTCATAATATTTGCGTACTTTTACTGTAAGATGCTTGTTTTGATTATTATAATTTATAACATTAAATGTATCTAATTATCACGAATGGTGATAGTACGGACATTTGTATGTTTATCTGTAAATACTACAATATAAATGTTAATGAAACAAAATTGCGAACAATTATGTATCTGGGGCTGAGTAATATTTATATAAACGTTTGGGGGCAATACGACAGCAATATATGCACAACTATGCAGATCTTTGTCCCTTTAAGGATCACTCCTTTATAGAATAAATACTCATGAAATGAATTTACATGAAGAGGATTAAATGATTTCTTTAGCGTTCGAATTGAATTGAAGCTGAATCCACTTGTGATGTTCATTTAAGCGATTTAATTACATTTTCGTTTTTGAAACTACGATCACTGACCTACAAGATCAAAGCCATTAAGACTGAATCTCAACAAATATTTGATTCGAATCGATTCGAACTAGCCTAATGCTAAAAAAAGATTTTATCTTCGGCTTCGGATTGTATATCAACTTATGAATTTGAAGGTGAAAATACTTAGGAGTGCTGAAACCGGCTTTTATTTCGCCTTGGAATGCTTTTGATATTTACTAGCGCTTTATTGGTCTTGAATAATTAAAAAAAGCAAACATTATTCCATACAATTGAGAGATAAAATTGCAAAAAAATTCGTATCTGGTTTTGGGGATTGCTATCTGATTCAATGTAGATTTTGTGAGATATTTGGCAGCGGTATCTCATAGAATCAAAAAATGATTTTTTGATAGAGGTTTCTAATTTATTTTACATATTTATTGTGGTTAGATGTCACAAGCTTGAAGCTGAAACCGCATATTTTAATTAATCAATTTGTGCAAAATTAATATATTAGGCAAGCGCACGTAAAATTTCGCATTGTATAAAGACATGAAAATGGAATCTAATAATTTCGAGTTGCATAGATTTGTTTTAATACATCATCCATCTATTCATTTAATAATCGTTTATTGTGTGTGTATCCGTGGGAACGCTTGGTAAAAAATATTAGAATGGTATGAGAAGCAATCTGATTACTAAAGAAGTATTCTCAATAAATTTTACCAGTAATTTGAATTGATGCAAACCTTCATTATTACGTGGGTTTCAAAGGGTAAAAAAAGTATATTTTCTCTAATTATTTTGTATTATAATAAAAAAGGTATTTTATTCAATATTTAAAGTATATAAAAGAGCATCATTTAAACAATTTTTCATAAAAATTTCGCTTAAAAATGTTGAAAATTCAGATTTTGAGACTTAGTTTTTGGAGCCCTAAAAATGCCTCGCGTGAAAATGTTATGGTAACCTGATTTATCAAAGCATATTATTTTTTGAACATGAAATGTAATACATATTTACAACACAGGCCTTTATAATTAAAAAATATGTATATAAATGAAAATAAGTCATCTCGTAATGACAGCCATTTTCTCTCATCACGCAAAAACTACAATACAATTGATATCTCACTTCGTTCGTGACTGTTAACCGGCAATGGATCACATTCGTGACATCAATTATTTTTGTATGAACAATAGAAGATGTTTTCAAGCTAAAAATAATTGAAGATAAAAAAAAGTTAATCCTTATTTTATACGTGACTCAAAATTGTATTAAGATCTTATTCAACTGAAAGATGACAATCGGGCAATCAGGAAAATCGTTGATTCATGATTGATTTGCGAAATCGAAAACATATTTTCCATTTGAAATTAAACTTGTTCATTGACAATAGGTACGAATAATTTCAATTGTAAGGAAACTGATGTGTCAGTTTTCATTGTGACAAATGAGCAAGAGAGCAGGTTGCATCGGCCTTATTGAAAAGATCTCTTCTGCTTCACCACGTGAATAGTGCTCGAATGACACATGCAAGCCGGTTATTATCTGGCATAGTAAAAAATATTTTTTCATTGTATATCCACGGATGGTTTCCATTGTCAATGATAAAAATCTGACAATGAGGGCCTGTAAAACGATCCACTATCTGACATTTGCTGTCATACTGGTACAGTACGTGAGTGTGCGATACAATTCTTGTAGATCTATAAACTTTACAGATGTGACAAGCCATCGTTAATACAAAAGAATATATCAATTATTAATCGATAATCAGATAAAACGCGTGCAGAAATTTGCGCTTTTTGTACTAAAAATATTTGTTAATTAAAGATTTATCTCCCAATTATCAATTTAATCTGTTTTAATGCAGACTTCATAGATGCTACGTATGCATTTTGCCAAGCTTATGGAAGTATCGTTTGTGAGCAATTCTTTTCTTCCAAGCGTTATCATTAAAGTAAGCCATAAGGTCAAGAACAATTCGAATCCATCTTCCAAATCGAAGACACGATTGACAACGTATCTTGACGATAATCAGTGCACAACAGCTTAGAAAAGAAGAAATTCGTGATCAGTATTCATGACTTTAGATGACGCACTTTGAGAAGACGTACAGAATTGTTTAAAGCAGGGCTTCGAATCGAAACTGAACCGAAAACGGTAACCGGTAAAATCATTTTGCCGGAACGAAAACCAGTTCATTTTTGTGTTGATCTTCACCATTTTTATGCGGAATTTGTTTGAAAGTATTAATCTGATAATACTGTAATCTTTACTTCATTCTATTAAGTGTCCTATTAAATTAATATTTTAGATAAAATTGTTATCAATCCAAAATTCAGCGTGCAATCTTAAGTCATTATTAAGTATTTTGTTTTGACTATCTCTTCCTATGTATTTGCTATATATGTATTTGTATCCAGACTGGAAATCCCAGATTTAAATTCCAAGCTGGGACTCCCAAACTTTTAGTCAATAAGCGTCAAGTCAAAATCCTTTCCTTTATTAAATTATATCATTATATAATTCTAATTCTAATTATTTGTTGCCTGCATGATAATTTTAACCCCTAAAAGAGTATTATCCCAGGGCCTGGGATCCCCCCTCCATTTTTCAGAAAGAGCACTCTTGTGGCACACGTGGTCTTGTATGTTATCAACAATGCTTACTAACAATTGATTCTGCCTCGAATTGAAGATTGTCTTACGCTTACGCTTATGTAATAAAATCAAAAATAAATCACTCGGAGCTTAACCGAAATACGAAAATAGGAAAAACCGTTATTTTTCGCGGAACGAAAAACATAACAAAATCTAATATACCCGTTTTTAGCATAATTAAAAATGTAAAATCATGACTTGCGATAATCTTATATATATTATATATTACATTGTTAATGAAAGTCGTTTTTGACCAGTAGAGTAATGGATACAAGTTTTAGTGTATTAAATATATAAGTTTTATATGGGTTTACATCCAATGTACTTTATTATATGAAAGCAATCTCCCACATGGATCGTCGGCTTGTTGACACAATGAAATATAATTCTTGGCTTCTACTGTGGATTTTTGTATGGAAATATATAGTTCTTTTCTTCCCCATAGACACATTGGTAATTTGATCTCATGAAAATATCGTGTTATGTTACAAGAAAGTTATGTTCGCTCTACTTAGTTCATCACACATATCTCCTGATCAAATACTATATTAAGAAATTAAGTTTTCACATAAACATCTCCGCGCGAAACGCAGTAAGCCTAAGTTTCTAAATTATCATAATTGACGCATAAAGATTAGCGCTTATTAAGGACTTTGTTCGAAAGAGTTTCGAGGCGTACGAATTGAAGATTTGCTAAGACGTCTAAGCCACTTTCGGCTTAAGAATTTGCAGAAACTCCCGAGGCAAAGTTTCGTTTTATTTGCTTAAAACATCGAAAGAAAATTCAACTACTCAGAGGCGGTTTTCAAACTCTGAATGTATAACAACATTCCCGCAATTTCATATTTCAGCTCTCGTTGGAAAAGTCAAATTTGCAAAAAGAAAATGGCCATTAAAAGTTTTGCTGGCTCGATCATTCTAAACGTCGGCCCATTCGTTTTGTGGGAGTTTTCAAACAATGACGTTTCGAAGTCACATTTCATCCACGTGAATCATTTGGAAGGAATTTTCATAATTCCGAAGTGATATAAGCCGCCGTTGTATTTCGTGGAAGTCTTTGTTGTATTAAATAGGCTTTAAAATCATAACAACAAAAACCATAGAAAGAAGAAAAGAAGCCTTAAGATATTGCCCATGAAGGAAAAATTACACAATAGATGCTTAAAGACTATGCTTACAATTTAAAAATTAATTTTGACAATTACATCATTATTTTATGAAAGTAAAAAAAATACGTACGAACAAAGTAATTGGTATAATGCTCAAAAACGAAATTGAAATAATTCTGATCGAAGAAAAACCAAAAGCATTCTCTATTTGAGGGAGCTAAATGTTTTTGATTTGCAGACTGACTCTCATGTAGGTCATCAGATTTGCGTTCTTATTTAGATATCCGCTATCGGACATAAGCGATCTCTATAGAAGACGACTATATGGATGGAAGATTTTCAGACGGTGCTTTACCATTGCATTTCACGTATGGTTAAATTAATATTATTTAAACAGGATTTTTAGATGAGCGGAAGGTGGATTTATGTATTGACGTATTGATGCACCGACAATATTGATCGTCTCAGTATTTACTTTTTTAGATCCGAAAAATTAAATTAAACCTGGACTGGAACGAACGATAAATACTGTACCAACACTTGACAAATTAAAATATTGATTACTTCACTTGTGATGTTTCTTTTCATTGAGACTTTGAATTTAGTAATTGAAGAATATAACATCATGAAAATATTTGGGTTAAGGACTGAATGGACTTGGATGAGATTTCCAAATACTTTCTTAGCATGTATCTTCATATACATCATAATTAATGAAATAAACTTTCCCTTGACATAGTTTAGTTTTATAATGCATCGAGGGATTGCGGAGCTCATGAAAAATAAGAAACTATATTCCTATACCGTTCATCCCATAGTGATGAAACTTTGGTGAGTCATTGGGCGTGTATCCGATAACATCATTACATTAGCACAAGAATTATTTTTTTAGTGAGACGTTTAACGGATGTACTATGTTGGCGCATATTTGTCTGGTGGTTGCTAAGATAAAAAAAAACATAGCAACCGTAAATTTGTTGCATACTTGCCAAGCATTCGGTCTTCGGTGGACTATGCCGTGTGGCGAATTTACACTAACGTCATCATTTCAATTCATACAAATAACATTAGCAACAGTTTGGCTTGTAGATAATTATTTTTATGTCTACAAATTTATTACAAATTAATTTGTAAATTTTGATTATATCCTAATATTGCTGAGAAAAATGGCGCTAGAAGTTTAATTGGGCTTTGATGTTGATAGCATCCAAAGATGGGTATATCAAATAATTTTGCTGATTATTTGAGCAGAAAATTTGCATTCATTTAGTTTAAATATGGATAAAGACTCATCAAGTCCTCGGAACTCAACGAGGGAGCTTAATTTTATCATTTTCATAAGGAAAACATAGCGATTTCCCTGTTTTACTTTTTAAAGGTCACGGGCAAAGTGTGTTCGTTAATATTTACAAAGAGCTGTTTATAAAAGACGTTTGCTTTGCGTCGTCTATTTTTTTTACCAAAACACGATTGTCAACCCGATAAAAATTCAATTTCACAAGACGTTTCATCGAATTTCATCGTCGCCTATTATTTTTGACACATGTACGCCATACAAGTGTTAATGATGAGTACAGTTATCAAATCGATAAATATATCCATCATTTACATCGACTTTGTATGGTGAATTGTGACCATTTGTCATGGCGTTCGCACCACTCTCCGCCATAACGAGCTCGTTCGAAACCGGGCAAAAATACAGCGTTCGAGAATCCGAATAGATACGTAAACGGAAAAAATTAATAACGCGATACGAATTTTCGAATTCCAAATTAGAGCCGATTTCATTATGCGAGCTGAAACATTTAAAATGTTTCGAATTGGAACTAATTATATTAGATACGCCGTATCGAAAGTGAATTATCCCATGCTCGGCTGGCTACGTTTATTTTTTCCATGGAACATGTTCGAATACGGTTCGAAAGGTGAGATATAAATTTTCGTTGCTCTTCGATTCCAACGATCGTACTTACTTCAAATGGTAATGGGCTTAAATTGCTTTAAAAACCGTTCATTACGCGCTCTTCGAATCGACTCTAATAGTTCATTTTATATGTATATAGAGTAATTTTCTGATATTCCAATTCATGCCCTAATATATTTATGGTGAATCATATATACGATTTATATTGAAATAATGAGTTTCAGGTTGACCTTTAGGTTTAAACGAATCAAAAGAGGATAAATATTATAAGTAACCAATGAAATATATAATATAGCAAAAATAGACTATAGAACTATGCTTTAATCGAATTTATTAAACATAATTGGAAGAAACATTTGATGAAGTAAATTTAGTGAAAATTACATCTGCGATAATCCAAAGCTCGAGGACAGAGAATACATATGAAAACGATGAAGTGAAACAATTTACTGTAAAAATCACAAAGAACAGCATTTTCTGGGCTCAATAATTGGATTTAGTCTGCTGAAGGTTACACTAAAATTTTGGCCCTATATCGTATTAAAAACACTACACAATTTATGATCTTTATTCATCGCAATTACATGCAATGCAGTTCTAATTGAGTCCAGTAAAAAATACGGGATCCAATAGTAGAACTATCTACGTTAATAGGAGAGGACAGTTTTAAGGGGGCAATCCCTTTTCTCGTGATATCAAACGGCTCTCCACTTGTCGAAGGTTTCCTCTTGAACTGAAATCAAAAATGGAAATATTTTTTGATTTTTAATATGTGAAGGCAGTCAACAAAGCTATATAAATTTTAAAAAAATAAAAAAATTAGTAGGCTTTTTAGTTAAACTTTAATAATTTTTACTAAAAAAAAAAATCATTTATTTACGCGAAACCCTTAAAAAATTAATTGACTAGATAATATTATAGCGAGGAACATCCCGAAATTTCAGTCAGATCGATCAACAACTTTTTAAACTACAACTGGCGAACATTTTGAAAATGCAGTTTCGAGATAATCTCGTTTAAAGTTTCAATGCGATAAAACTATTGATTTTAGTGACTTACCGATCAACCAATGATTCCAGATGCGTATAATAGATCTTTAGCTTTCTCAAAAAGTTGATTATCTTCGATTAGCTGTTGTTTTCGGTCTATACGAGCTGCTTTTGTCTCAGAAAGACTCTTTTGGTTCTACATCGTTATCCGCGCTTCATCGGTATTTTCAGCAAAGACTTTACAGTAGGTGCCAATAATTACATTTAATGTATTCATCATCTTCAAAATAAAGCTGAAATCGTTATTAAATATCCCAGTAGCAATGTATGTTAATATTTCAATGATTTTTACACCAGAATGTAGGTGCTTTGGAGCCAGTCGCCTACCGTCTATTTAAAACATTCATTAGCATTTTGGGTATGGCTACCCAAGCATCTTTGAAGTAATTCATCCCTGGACAAATATTTATAAATTGGTAAGAGATGCTGTCTTATCTTTTAGCCGAGAAATGGAGTCAGGTGTTCAAGCTTTTAGATATTTTTTAAAGCAATGGTTTTCTGCCAATTATACCAGCTTTTGACTCTAGTCGGGTTCCCATGATAATGTCTTTTTCTTTAAATTCATCAACATATTTTGAGATTTTTGCTTCGAAAATTCAACCACATACGACACACTATCGAGCTAAACTTGACTTCGAGCTGACTTCGATATGTATACTCTCAATATGTTATGCTTTCGAAATACGTAATTAAAAAAAAACGATTTTTTTGAGCGTTGTTTGCTTGTTGATGCGTTGTTGATTTGAATATCGGGAATATACAAAAAATGTTTGATAGAATGAGATTAATTAACTAAAGCTACTGGAAATTATATTTGGAATAACTCTAAAAATGTGAATATTTGGCCAATTAGAAACCATCCGAAAATTTGCATCCATTTCTACAAAGCTATTTTTTGTTGTTTGCCGACATTAATAACAATTTTTGAAGCCTAAATAATTGTACATAACGGCATTAAATTAAAGATTACAAAGCTGCTTATTTGTCTACAAATAGTTTATGATAATTATTTTTAAATAAACGTAATTTACTTTCGATACAAGATGACTAGAGGTTCGGTAGACGTGGCTAAAGTTGTAACGCGGAACTTGATTAAAGTATTGCAACTTCACAAAAAAAGTAAATTTAAATATATGAATATAACTTATTTTATTCTTTATTATATTTGATAAAATTCGGTGGTAATGCTACCTTCAATATCGAGCGAATGAGGAGGTGAATGTATGATACAGACGTGATGGATGCAACCCCTTCCTGTGAATGGATATTGAAGAGGCCCATATTTCTGCAGTGGACTGTTTGTGGCTGCACTTTGAAGACTAATTGTAACCAAATTTTAATTAATTAATTTGATAAATTCTAAATGAAAATAGATATGCTTTATTTTGATTAAATTATTATTTAGGCTGGAGATAAAATTTCTGGATATGATTGTATAAAGTTGAACACCGGGAAAATTCGTCGATTCGGGAAACTTTATCCCACAATTTTAAGGGCTTCATGCTTTTTCCCCGAATAAAAACGAGAAAAAACCATCAAGCCAATAAATTTGGAAGATATAAGGAAATAATATTTTCGGTTTATTGTTTTGGAGAAGTTTTTGTCATTTATGTCAATAGAATTCAAATCGCAAAATCCATTTTATGGAAATTGCATTCTAAAAAATTTACACAAGACTATATTCAAAATAATTTCTTTATCGAATTTATCGAAGTTTGCTCGAAGAAGGGTTTCACATAGGAGCTTGAATTAAATATTTAAGTTTATGAACTTTTCCTCCATCAAAATACATAAAGTCAAGTTTAAAAGCGTGTTTGAATGTAAATCCAAAATTTGTTTTATAAAAAAGTAACACACATCGCATTAACTTCATGAAAATTTCATAAATATCTACTGTTCGCTTTTTGATATTCATTATTGATTAGAAAAGTTTCATATTGACAAATTTGAATCATTATTTACTATACTGATAATTTACTATCCACAGAAATTCTATGGCGTTCTGCAAATTTACGATGTGGTTAAGCCATGTTAATTGACCCTGATTAGCTATTGATTATGGCTTTTATTTTGGTTTTTCAGCAAAATATCATTAGATTTATTTTAATTTGCGGTTTTTAAATTAATGCATAAGCTTTAATTTAATATCCTTTTAATATAGATAAATATATTTTCCTGCAATGCTTAAAAACCCAATTAAATGTATGCATCTTTGATATTTCCTTTTAGCGAGTCAAATCATATTAACTCATTCCGAATCGCTATGTTTTGCATAAAGTATCGCTTGGAGTTTGCGCGAGTTTCGAAGAATTTGCAAAATCATATTTTTTTTATATACGATTTTTTAGTGCCTTCATAAAGACTTACTGCTTAGATATTCATAAAATATAACAGTAGTTTCAAACCTATGGTTTACGTACCAGTTTTACAAAATACAAAAGTGATAATTCATAAAATAGATGAGGCATAAAAAGAATAGAATCGCGTGTCAATATTATTGAATTTCATAGTGATTTTTTAAGTGAGCGGCCTGGAATGAGATAATATCAAAATAACCTGATTATATTTTCCGTATCTATTTCGAAGAATTATGATATAATTTTCCCTGAGTATGATAAGTTTTAAAATTGAATGTAATACTAAATAAGATTTAAACATGCCTCATTATGACGCTAGCATAATGATGCTATAAATCTAATCTCTTTATAAATGCCCTTTTAACTAAAAAATTCAAAGTTTTTGAATCGATTCTGTGATGTATTTTTTGAAAAGATGGACTAAATCCTGTTTATTCAATAATATTCTTTCCAATAAAATCAGCATGATCGTCTCGAAGAGTTTTTTTTAATTAACTTTCAAGGAAAGCTCCATTTTAAGCACCAGTTTTGTATAAAAATATGATTTATTGACTTAATTTAAATCCATACAGTGGCATGGGAACTCCGTAACTGCATAGTCATTAACGATGAAATTGGTTTTTTGCCAATATATTATTTTAGCTCATATCTGCGTTTTAGTGCTTTATTTATTTTGATAAATGATTAAAAATGCCCTTGTTTTATATGGCGTGTAATAGCCCATTGGAGTTCAAATGCTCAATGATAAATTATGCTGGTGTAAAATTAAAATGAAGAAGTTTTTTTTCTATTTTAATAAAAAAAATAGACTAGACCAAAATGGTTTGAAACCACCGGATAAAAATTATTAGTCCCCCAAGCTTATTTGACCTAAAAATAAAAGTCACATCCATCTTGCGTTCCCAAGGGTAGTCGCTTCTATTCGCCAACGTCGTCGTTGTTTTGGGTTCTTATTCGGCGATATTTGAAATAAGTTTTAAGTTAGTAAATATGGTAATTTTTGTGTACGGATGAATATATTTTTTTACGAAGTAAAAAGGATTTATTTATATGGATGGTGTGAGCCACGTCAAGCTTTCAAATTTTATCTTTGGTATTTGTCTGAAAGTATTTCGACTGTTTGATGTATGAACATGGACGGAATGGTTTTAAGGGATTTATTTATTTTTGATAACAGCCATTCCGCATAATCCATCAGCCCTTTACAACCCTGTTATCGATTCGCCCAGCCCACTGGGACCAATTATGTACACATGTATTGAAAAATAAAAATTATTTCCTGCTCTCCGAGTACATTTCAAGGCTGCTTTTGAAGGACATTTAGCCCGAAAAAACATGTTTTAAAGGCATATTTTTATGCGCGATGAAGGCTTTAAGTGAGATTATGGCAAATGTGAAAAAATGTGTTTTCCTTTGATGAACAAATAATTTTGTTTCCCTTTGACACAGCCGAGTTTTCCTGGAGGCCGGCACGTAATACATTTTCCGTATAAATAACGCTTCATGCTGTTGCCCTATTTTTCTTCATTACGAGGCTATTTCGTATGAAAGTCAAGCTTCCCTTACAAAGCAATTTATATTTCCTATTTATACTGCACGTTAAAAAAATCTAATACGATTAAAATGAAAACAGCCGACTCATATACGCTGTGGGGGTGGCCATAATCTCAGAGTAGATTTTATTTGTAAAGTTGATACATACACTTAAAGCTATGTTACTCGCTACAAACTTTTCCACGAAAAAAGATAAAATTACCGACGGCAAACAAAGTCGTATACTTTGACTGTGGTTCCGCACTCTATGAAGCCTTCGTGCGTGTATAAATATTTTTTGTCAAATAACGGCTCAATAAACTTAATTTGACAGAAAGGCTATAGTATATAGCAGTAGTTCCCAAAGTTAACTTATCTGAGTCGAAAACGAAACAAAAAGATTTTTTTTGGAAGCGATAAAAATTATAGCGAACAAGGGCTCGTTTATATTTCCGGGTAAAGTTTTTAAATGTAAGGGAATAATGGCGAAAAAGACAATGTACTTACCCATTGTATTCTATTTACATGCAATACAGACGTCGAGTAGAATAGACTCATTTATTCAAAGAATACAGATATAGGCCCCAATCTAATCCGGCGCCCCCTATAGTCCGACATGCCAATACAAGCATAGTACATATATGCAGTAAAGCTTTGTCAATGTGCAAAAATGCAAAAGTGTGATTCTGGAGCGTCTAAAGCGTAATGAATCTTTTTATAAGTTGGCGAGAGAGTATCCACAATTTATGATACAAAAAAGAACCGCAAAAACATTCAAATGTTCGTCTCCATCAATGATTGTGGGGCAAATAAGAGACTTTCAAGAAAGCTAAACATAAAAAGATGGAGGAAGCTTTGTATATGTGGTTTCTTCAAGAAAGAAACAGGCATACACCTGTTTTTGAGTCCATATGGGCACAAAAGCAAAGTTGTTTTACAAGAAGATAAAATAACGTTAAAAGGTTGTTTCTTTGATATGTGTCAATAATGGAAACATCTGGATCACATTTTAACAATTTTATGACAAAGAAACATTGATCTCAGTTCCAGGCGATCCTTTGTTCGATATGTTTGGGTTTTGTGCTGTACTCTCTGTACCATTAAGGCTATTTTCGTAATATTATGAATATAATAAACAGTTAGCGGATTAAATTTGTGATTTAACTTTTTTAAATCATCATCAAAATGTATTTAAAAAAAACTGTTTAACTTCACTGGTCTGTAATACACAGATGCAAAATCATTAAATTATAAATGCAATTTGGTAGAAAAAACTATGGAGAAGATTTGCTATAAGTTACAAATGAATCCATATGTTAACAAAAATGATACGATAATTTTACTAAAGTAGGTCGAGGGTAATACTCTGTAGTCCGACAAATTGGACAATCCAACACCCCTTAAAAAGGTAAGATAGTTGTGTTACACTTTGAGCTCGGAGATAGACAGAGACGATAAGTGTCTTGCAGGTCGAACATTGTGATTGGGAGAGTATAGATGTGAGGATTGTAAAGATCGTTAACCCAAAATTATCGATTAATAATGATAAGAAGAGAGATTTTCCAAATTCAATAAATATAATACATAGTTAAAAAATATATAAAATCTGCTATAAGAACCATTAAGACGACCCTAGAACGGAAAGGCTTCATAAATTGGATGATGTGTTGGCGTCATTATTAGGACCAGATCCTTGCCAAATACTTGGGAAATTGTCAATTTAATTTCGTTTTTATACCCGATAAGATATTTGGAATTCGTATGAATTTTCGCAAATCGCCTTAAATCATTTATGCTTTCATTCTGAGTATTTATTTTATCCAGTTGTGAAATCTGGACAAAAGTATGAATTACAACATGAGAATACTGCACAATAATCCTACAAAAACTACGTAATTTTTGGGTCAAATATTTGTTTTTACATGTAAGCCATCATTAAAAATAAATAAATTTTTCTGACTTACTAATCTCATATGAATTCATATTACTCAGGCATTTAGTATGTTTTACTTAGATTTTTTAGTCATAGCAATATTTGCAGAGCAACATAATTGATAGAGCGCTATGAAATGATAAAAAAGCACATTAAAAAACATCGAATTAAATATTATTCTTAAAAAACACGTAGGTAAGTATTCATAAGATGATTTAGAATTAAAAAATATTTACCTTAAGCTATTGATAGATGATATTATCTATGTTTGATATGACGTCTCAGTGCAATCGTATGGCGATGACGTATATTGACGTCCACAGTCTAATAATACACTGTTCAAATACGTGTGCTATCAAATGTTGATTATTTTTAAGTCCATCAAATGAAAATTAATGACATGAATGAATTTTTAATTTCATAATGGCGCCTTGGTAAATTGAGTCAATGAGATCAAACAATTTTTTTTAAATGGGGTGGTATTTTTGATCAATATGTTTTAAAAGTTTCTAGGGTATAATTAGTTAATTAAAGTGTTTAAAATGGAAATTATATTTGTCATTGAGCTTCGTCGTGTATTCTTGGTAGAATTCCAAGGTAATGTAAAATAATAATTGCTGGATCGATCGATAAGTCTTTTAATGTTATCCTATTTTCTTCAACATTATACGTCTTTCATCGCATTGAATTGCCCACATCTCGCAAGGCATTAAAAGATTTATATTTCCTTATAATGAACTAAACTTGGAACCTGATCTATCATAATTCATTATGATAAAAATAACCATTACGGCTTTTGGCACGATTATTCGCAAAATATATTCATAGACTTTTTTTGATGATGACCTTTACATTTTATCTAGAAAAACAACTAGCTGATCGAATTAAAGACTATAGGATGGTTCGAGTGAAAGACAATGACGTCAATTTATGCATATGAAAATATGCAAAATAAGAAAAACAACAGTTTGACGAAACCAAATTTTCGGAGAAATTACAATGTTTTTACAAGGCGGTTACTGTGTGATAATTATCATAATCTCCCAAATGCATGCTAATTTTTTGTAGGCCCACACGAAATCAAATAAAATGATTGCTTTTAATTATATTATAGAGCGTTATACTGTTAAATTAATTGCATTTTTAATAGAAATTTCGCATTATAAACCTAAAAATTATAATTTTTCCGCAACAATAAATCGTTCTTGACGTAACACAATCGAAATGCTTTGTGAAGGTGGGTGGGGTGATAAAGCAGCAAATGACTTAGCTTTACTGCGTACTTCAGTATTTGGTAAGAGCTGCACATCTAATAAATAAAGTATAATGTGCATATCTGTCAGGATGTGTATGTTAATGCCGTAACTCTAAAATAACGAGAGCTAAAAAGCAGAAACTTGGCATATATATCAAGAAAATCTTGAAATGTGTTTGCTGCTTTTTGAACCTTTGGCGCTTCTCAACATTCCAACATATATTATTTTTGCGTAAAAAACACCAAGTTCGCTGCAATTTAGCATCTTATATGTTCCTATTCCAAAAATGTGAAATTAATGCACTCAAACGAAATTCAATTTCTGAAGTGTTTATTGTAAAATAATTCTACAACAAAAAATTAATGCTGTTCTTTGAACTAAGTGCTTGTTCCTACCCCTATACCACCATGGAGTTTTGAGTGTATTTTACCTTTTAAAATAAAATAAAAATGTATTCAGAGCGTAATACTGGAGAAAAATTAATAACATTTGGTCCAGCGGATTATGTATAATAAAAAAAAATAATGGAAAAATGATTTATTGGAAAGATATGATATTGAAATTATCGTTTATATCAAAATTGCCATAATCTTATTGATTGTGTTGTATTTATGATTGCCAATCAGACATCAAATATACGAAGAAATTCTAATCTAATGAATTGTAAGCTCTTGATAAGATAGCATAATTGCATGAAAATGATCAATATTTATATTAAATCCGTGAAAAATCAAGGAAGAACACATGCGTTACATTTATTAGGCTCGTTTTTATAATGTTTTTCCACGAAATTTACACGAAGTTGCTGAAAATAGAATTTATTCAGAAGGCAAATCGTACAAATTAATTTATACAGTGTATGAAAAAAATATGAAGCAAGTCAGACCATCTGAGTGTTATTCATAGTCTTCAAATTCAAATCCAATTTTGTTTAATGCTTCTATTGAAGGCTGTTGAAATTCCAAGTAAAGTATGTAAAATTTTTACCAAAGGATGACGTAGGTGTCTAAGGTAGTAAAGGAACTTTCTCTTTTATCTCTTATTTTTTCCCGAATGTTCTTCAGAATTAAATTACATAAGATTTCGATTCCATACATTAATTTCAATATCAAGTATATTAAGTGTTAACGAATAAATTTACTTTGAATGAACGTATTCTGAATTATTTGTGATTGTAACATTTTGGTGTAATTTAAATATTGTGTATTCAAATTCAATGAATAGGCTTTTAAATCATTATTTATAAAAAGAGT
This sequence comes from Stenopsyche tienmushanensis, assembly GCA_008973525.1. NCBI lineage: Eukaryota > Metazoa > Arthropoda > Insecta > Trichoptera > Stenopsychidae > Stenopsyche > Stenopsyche tienmushanensis. The sequence continues at coordinate 43,282 of WACJ01000366.1, forward strand.
ATTGAAGCAAAATTTTACATTTTTACGCTTCCATGAATATTACAATCTATGGAGCTAATAGAGAGGAATCGAAGGGAAGAACTGATCGTTTATTATTATAGAAGATTCATCATGCCGAGTGTATTTTGTTATTTGCCCCTTGATTAAAAAAAAGTTTAAAGGATGATTCAAATTAATATTTTTCAATCCGAATTGCATTGATATTTGAGATTTTTTATTGCACGATTATCAATCAATTTTCAAGTTGAACGACTTTTAATTTCGTATTGAGCGAATGGAATCGCTTTGAATTGTGGCAATTAGATTCGCGAGGTAATCAGATGATAGATTGTGTAATGAATGAGTGCTAAAAGAGCATAAAAAGAAGCGTAATAGAAATGCTAAATATGATTGCAATAGCCATAAGGCTTGCAATTAAGGTGCTAATTGATAGCGGAGTCATTGTTGGCTGAGATATAGCCGCTTTAATGGCCATGATTATGTTAGTAATTAGTGGGACGTGTTCCAGGTGGAGGATAAAGGCCTGTATACTCGACAACGATATTTGCTTATCAATCACCAGCTAAAACTGTTCAATAATAATTTGTTAATGTGGGCACAGGGTCCATTGCCGGGGAGTCGTTATCGGGGCCCCCGAGACAATGGGGCACGCTTTAAATTATGACACCATATTACTCACGGCCAGCACAATGGCAATTGGACTAAGGACATGACTTATGCATTTTTGATGTCAGTCATAAATTTAGATTGCGCACCGTTACTGTGATCAATTGGGTTCGATGCGTGTGTGTTCGGGGCGAGGCCTCCATTATCAACGGTTATCAAGCCAAATTGGTGCTTTCAAACTGGCTTTGGCTTGGGCGGAGGCCCATTTCGACCAAATCCTTCCAAAAGACTTTCTTCATATCTGATACCATTCCATTGTATATCTTTGCCTGAACAACTTTACCGCCATGTGGCATTATGATCGCTATGATTCCCAAATTAAGGATTTATAATTTTTTTACAAATGTCAAATCAACACGAATTATGCACTATTGTTATACAATATACTTTTTTTTAATTACATAACTAGTTAATTGAGATCACGTATTGAGAATATAACTTAGTACACACAATAGATCTAAATTTCTCATTTGCCAAATACAGTATATTCTCGATTATCCGAGCTAATGCTGGGGAGGAAGGGCACGGATAATTGAAAAACATCTTTTTTTAAACTTAGTTTTGAATATAGAAAAACGCTCAAAGATAAGCAGATAAGAGACCATTAGTAGCCAGTACTAAGCGTTACCAAAATATTTTCAAAAAATTAACGAATATATTTTTTGAGATTTTTTAAACAAATTTCTAACGCTATTACATCATTTTATTAAATCCTCTTTGTTCAGCGTAATCTAGCAATTTTTAAACATAATTCAATACCGTCCAATAATCCACATATTTCAGATACAGTAAATTCGCAGTAATTCGACTTCAGTCCAATCCGGCGCCCCCTGTAGTCCGACACCCCAATAAAATATAGCACATGTGTACGATAGAATTTCGTCTATGTAAAAAATGCAAAACTGTGATTCTGTCTAAATAGTAATGAATATACAGTTGGCAAGTAAGAATCAAACTTTCAAGAAAGCTAAACACCCAGAGGTGGTGGAAGCTGTGTATATGTAATTTCTTCAGGAAAGAAACAGACATACGCCTATTTCTGAGTTGTTTTACAAGGAGATAACAAAAATGATTTTGTAGCTAGCATGAGATAATAAAAATGCTTCAAAAGTCGTCATGGAATACGTCTAATGACGTTAACAGATTTTTTATAACTGCTATGGCCATTGTGTTTATGACGTCAATTATATAATAACTATAAGTACTCTTTTCCAAAAACAATCCGGACTACAAGGGGTCGGGGGCAATATTCTATAGTCCGATAACACCTTGCAAAACTTTTGTCGAATTACCGCAGGTCTACTGTATATCTTTTGCTTAATTCTCTTCAAAATGCATTATATCTGTTTTCATGTCAGGAAGTGTTACTGGCTTTACTTTTGTGTTTTGGGCTAGATTAAAGATCATACACATTAGGGCGCAAAAATTTTGCAATCATAAGTTTATAGTTTATTTTCAACATGCTTTCGTTTGAATGAAAAGGAACATTACCTAAATAATAATACTGTTTTTATGGCAATCCCTTATTTTTTTTAAAAAATTGCACCTCAGAAATCCATTTCGTTTTGAACCAATCTTCAAATATATCTATCTATTATATGTCTCTTTCTGGCTATAATCATCGACAGGATTTTCTTTCATTTCATGCGTATATGCAAATAGTTATCCTTCCTTTGGACGACATTGTTTCCAATGATTGGAGGATTTTTCAATTAATGAAATGCGGGCTGTGAATCTGAATTCTCAGAATTTCGTTTTTCGATTAATAAAATACATCGGCATTTACACATTGATTGTGATGATTTGATAAAGTCTTCCCAATTTCGAAATGGTGATTCATTGACACGATCATCCTGATTGCCCGTGAGGTGAGCGTTCGTAAATTAAAGAAGTCGGAGGTCATATTCATATTCATAAAATAATAATGACAAAGAACGTGTTGATCCCGTGCATGTACATAGTTAATTGGACCTGGAAGAATAGCAAGTCCCATTGGTTACAACACGCGACTGAAAGCTAAAGGTCGTTCATTATAATCCAGGGTTGAATCACATTGTTTTTAAAGACATTCAATATAGATCTTATGGTGAGTTGAATAGCCGATTGTTTAATCGACAATTGAACGTTTGTTGCTGCAAAATGTAAAAGCAATCATTAAACTTTAAAGAAAGCTTCAATTTAACAATGAGTTTTTAAAATTGTAAATTTTTATTACATCACAAATTTTAATGGTTAGCAATTCCAGGACTACACGCAAGAGGGTTAATAAATTAATGAAATTACGGGCTGCGCCGCTCATATGTGACACTAATTACCCATTAGATCACTGGGCGAAAAAGGGATTAACGACCTTAAAATTGTACTTATTGTTTTGTGATTTTATACAATGACGAATATGGTAGTTATCTTATCTTCGATTGATTTGTTCAGATGTAAAAACAGAATGGTGATGTATAAAAATTAAATTTGATTACATAAAGATAGTCGACTTCATTTTGATTTAATTGCATTTGATGGCATTTCGGGAAAAAATCATTTGATGAAGCTTCTTCATGAACCTTATAATAGAGATAGATTGAGATGAAAATGATGATCAAAAGCATTTCTACGGTTCTTCAAGATTTTCTTCGTCTACTGTACTAATCAGCATTAGGTAAGGTTGTTTTCTTATTGCCTAGATACTCTCATCGTAATTCAATGCCCTAGTTATTTGCAATAAAAAATGTTATTTTTATTGCTAAAAAAGCTTTATAAATTCCGTTATAGCACTTAAAATAGTTGAATTTATATTTCTTTCAGAGAATGAATCTTCATTTCCAAAATACATGGCTCAAATTATTCGTCTTTATGCTGTTTTAGCTAAAATTTTCAACATCTTAATTTTGGGTCATCCCAAATGCCATTTATTTTAATCTGTTTTTCCATCAGCAATTTTTGAATATAATAGTGAATAAAATATGGTTATCGATGAAACTATCCACATCGGTTTTTAGACTTCAGATTTCGGTTTAATCATGATTTGAGTCCCCAATAAAAGTTACGTGTATTCCACAATAACAACGGCAGATCACATATTTCTATGAACACCAAATATCATTTCTATATTATGTTTTTGAAACATATCCTCATATTTTGCATGAATTCTATGTATTTTTACGTAATCGATCATATTTATTTAATGCTGCCCAAATTGTTCCGAATATATTGATCGAAAACATGTTATCAACTCTCGTTATTTTTTTTTTTGATATTGATGGAAGCTCCTTTACCAAATTATATTTTTATATGAAGGCAGAATAAACAGCTGGAATTGTATTTGCAAAGAGAAACTCTTACATTTGACGTCATAAGAATGTAACGATGTTTATCGGAACGATTTTACTCGGTTGTTTTGCGATATTAAGTGTTTTTTTTACTTCAATGGAATGGAATCTCTTTGAATAAATAAAAATAATTGATTTCGTTTTGGCTGTGTTTGCATTTTTATTACAAAATTATTCATTCGTTGGCTTAAATTTCATGACGTTGCATATTCATAGTCCCGTGTTCGTAGGCATTCCTCTCTTTTATTGGGCATTTCCTTTGTAAGATGGTCAACATAAGAAATGTGCTGCAGACAGAACTCGATTTTGTGCATAATTCCGGTATCTAATTTGACATCGAAATTTTACGAGTCGCAGCTTTTCATAATAAGAAACTCATTTGTGAATACTTTGTGGCGCATTCATGTGCTTTTCTGAAGAACCAGCAATAAGCATCACAAATTTTATTGTCGTTCTGAATAGACGTGACATTATCGCATTTCGCCAAATAATACGTTTTTTTATTAACCGAGATACGTGGACGTATTTCGTTCGTGGTGGCCTCACAAAAGAAACTCTCCAAGTGGAGGAATTTTACCGACATGAGAAGAAACTGTCGTAAAAAGACGTTTCCGCGGTCCTAAACGGATCACAAAAAAATATCTGGCTGAACAAAAACCATTTCCATCTCCGGCAGCAATGCCGAGTGGGTAAAAAAAGGGTAAAAGAAGAGACTTCATCGAATTTTCTCATTTAGAAGTCTTACCTAACGGACTGTTCAGCAGTTGTTTGCAGTTGAGGAGTTCGTAACCGTTTGCGAGCAATTTTGACAGACACCCAGAGATATCATCTGGAGCAGAGCGGGACGTCGTCTGGAATAATAAAATAAATTCCGAATTAACATATGAAGTAACTGAAGACGGTACTCTTTAATATTCTTATTTCGGAATATTATTCCCGTCTAGCGGGATGTAAATATAATATATAAGTATACGCGAAGTCTGAACTTGCTGTCTGCACTGAATACCACAGATAAAAAAATACATTAAGCCGAGACATGTATATCAAAAAAATCATTTAACATTCATAAATATTTATCATATTCTATGGATTTGTATAACATCAGAATTGATGGAAACCGTAAAAATCCATCATATACTCAGTATTGATATTGTGCATGTGCATGGTTATAAGAATATATACATTCATACATGGCTTCCCCCACTCCCACTACCATATTTTGTCAAATTTTAAAAAATATGTTTAGTTTTAATAAAGATCGCCTAGTCAACATACTAAATATCAAGATTCTATATTTAATACTTTTCGCATAAAAAAATGTTTCAAAACCGATCACTTTTAGGCCCAACAAGGCAGAAACGTGCCTTAAACCTATGTAAAGCTTTTATGTATTCACCAGTGTCCAGATTACATATGGATCTAAGTGTGTAAATATTCATAGAAATATAAATAATCTTGTTTTAATTTGTAAAACTAAAATATTTTTGCACAAGTTTTAAATTATTAAAACACGTTAAAATTTTAAATACCGTACAGTCAAATACACCTTTTTTTGTGCGGTAGATGCGTTCCGCAGAAAATCGCATAGAAAAAGCTATGACTTACATATAAAATGTGAATATGCGTTCCATTTTAAAATCCGCATAACTTTGAAACCGTTATATAAAATATATCCAAAATCGCATAAAAAAAGTTAATGAAAAAACAGGAAAACAATAAGGCAATTAAAAATAACATTTTTGGTCATTTTTCATAGTCATTTTTAGGCTTTATTTTGTCACAGTTTTAATTTATTTTAAATAGGTAAAAAATATTTTTTGACAAATCTGGTAGTAATAATAGAGGGTTATATAGAAAAGATTCGTTCAGTTTGAAGTAAATTAATTAATTAAAACTTGAGATATGATATAAGCCGTGTTGAAAAAAGTAGTTAAAAGATTTCATTCTGGTAGGACCAGCCAAGTTGCCGCGTCACTAAAATAGTTATAACTCTGTAAGTAGTTGGAATTTTAGAAATTTCTTCGGAGAAAATATTTTTTAAAGTCGAAATATTGGAAAATTGCAAAAAATTCCAAATTTCGGTTAGTGTTGATGATTTATTTCCTATTTTATCCAAAATATCTCGATACGTACTCTTTATGAAGTTAAAAAAAAATTGCTTTAAAAAAAACCGCATAACTTTGAAATCGCATAAAAAAAGTCGCACAAAAAGAATTAACGTGTATATAAAACAAAATTCTAAATAAGATCTCAACTTGGACTTTTTCGTATCTGAAGAGCCATAAATAAGATTATTGTATAAACTATTGAATGTCTCTCTACATTTATTAAAATACTCCAATGTTAAAAACAATCACAGCGAGCAAATGGAAAAAATTCAGAGGATTTTCAATGATATCACGGATATAACGAGCAAAATTTCTGAGAATATATTTGTATGAGTTTATCTAGAAAGGCATTATAAATGCCAATATTGGATTTGTAGATGGTATCATGTTTAGCGGACTTTTCATGAGTTTAATGAAAACATCAAAAAATAAATTTGATAACATTTTTGCAGCATTGAGATCACTCAAAATATATTAATGCATGGCGTAATTTGGTTATTATACTTTATTTATTTGCCAAATGTTCATATTGACCTAAATATTGGACGTTATTATGTTACTAGCGATCAATGAATTGTGATAAATTTAAAGGCGCCACCAAATAATGACTGCTTCTATAAAATATTTCACTCTAATAAGTTTACTGCGAAAAATTAACCATATGATATTTTTTTTATTTTTATTTAAACTAACAAAACCACAATTTATGGTTTTATCATTGCTTGGAATTAAATGTAAGTAATCGATATGGAGAGTATGAAAAAAATGTGTTATCGATCAATTAGTGATTGTGCTATTGGGTTTATTGATTAAAATTCGCAGTATGGCAATACCATTGTTTTAAAATTGGCAGATAACATCAAATTTAAATTGAATAGATGTATGGTGTGATACAATCCAAAACCATGTGGATATATAAAACAATGAATGACGTAAGACCTCATTTTAATATAATGTCGAAATGATATTATGTTTTCAATTATAAAATACACTTTGTGGCATAGTAATTATTATCAATATAACAAATTATTTATATACTTTTATTCAAAAAGAATAATGGACGTGTTTATGGTTATTTTGATATGAAAATCAAAATATATCATAGTTTTCATGTTTGATAGTTAGTGTTCGTTATTAGCATTGGATTTCAGATAGCGTTTTCAATAAACAACGATATATTAATGCAAATAAAAGACAGGGATGTAACTCATCTGATATCCTTTGATTTCGAGTCGACGAAGCTAAATGTTTCATCTGAAATGTTGCATTGATGACACAACGTCATGGAGTACAATTAAATTTGAATTCAGAACTAGAGAGATAACTAAATTAGAGTCGAGTGTCCCGGTCTCCAAATCAGAATGTTAACTACATACGTCTCTGATGACACATGTGGTTCGAGTTGGTTTAAGTGGTTTCGAAAGTTCTAGTTAGTTAGAGGACGCTTTTCTGTTTTATTTTTCGCCAAAGCGACGCCCTGGTAGTTCGGGATGTGCGGTCTGGATCATTACTCTGGACGCTCAAAATTTGGAAACTACCACTCAAAAGTTACACACTAAAATTCACACCACCACGCTTTGTTATTTCGCAGGCATCACGAAAATATTAAGCGTCGTAAAATTTTGCAATACACGAAATTTTCAACGAGCTGCGTTCGTATAGAAATGAATATATTTAGATTTGGTCAGGGATATATCGAATGAAAAAAAACGGGAATAAATTATTACGAATACATCTCAATGAAATATTGGATCAAATTCTTACTTTTATTACAACAGTAACGTTTTTTTTAATGGCCCATTAAAAGAATGATATCAATATTTTATTGAAGTCATAAATTCGTGGCGTGCTTTACGCATGCATTCGAGATTATTTTTGATATACAGAGCTTTTCAAGCTTTTAAAACTTGCAATTTAAGTAGAGATTTTTAAAGCTTTCTTTAACTTTAACGTTGTGTCCAACTGACGATAAACCAAAAGCTTTTGACTTATATTTCATAAAACATATATAAAGCTGTCTTTTAAACCTATTATGTATAATATGTAATTTCAATCATAGGGACTATTACCTAAGGGTACGGTATTTATTAGAGCCCGTTTAAAAGATCAAATCAGCCTATACCTTAAAGAAAGCCTTTATTGACGCAATTGAATAAAAATAAAATCATATACGTGTGTATATAAAAAAAACTAAAGTTTAAATTTAGGTAGAAATCTATCAGGTCAGTTCGAAAGTTCGGGCGCATTTTAGAGAAATTTTTAAATATTAGAGTGTCCTGTAAGTTTCTTTCGTTTTCATATTAAGAAAAAAATAAACAATAAAATTTATTGAATAATGTATGATCCATTCTGTTCTATTACCTTTCTCCATCGCTAATTCTGGCCGTTTTCTGGCAATTACACCTCTTAGATTATTTAGTTGGAAACAATATTTTTTTGAATTGATCGCTCATAATAAACTACCCCTTTACAGTCCCACCACAAGTGCATAGCAAAACTTTTTTTGAACGTAGGCCAGGTTTAGCTACAGTTAAAGCTTCTGTACCCTTGGTCCAAGACCGTTTACGTTGGATATTCTCATAGAGTATCCAACTTTCATCTCCAGTGACAAGTCTCTTCAAAAAAAGGTTGGTAATTATGGCGTTGGAGAAGAAGATCGCATGTTAAAATACGCTGAAGTTTATTTAAGTCAGTCAGTTCATGAGAAAGCCACACATTTGAACGATTGATATAGCGAAATTTTGTCAGATGATTATGGACGGATGTTCGTGGAATTTCAAACTTGTTAGCTATTTCGCCAACAGTATATCGCAGATTTTCTTCAACCACGGCTATGATTTGATCTGTGTTCATTTGCGAAAGAAACTTATCGGATAACCTAATAGTTTAAATAAAACACAATTTAGCATTATATTTGGAATCTGTTGAAATTTAGAGAAAGAAGCATTTATGATGAACCTCGTTCAGGAAGTCCTGTTAATTTTGATAACGACGTTTTAAAAAATCTTGTGGGATCAGAGTCACAAACAACAGTACATCAGATTGCAGAAAGGATGGATACAAGATATTTTCGTGGAATTATTCACAGAAAACATTGTAAAAAGATCTATTTTGACCGATATTTGACCAAAAAATGTTTGTTGGTTTGAAAAATTAAGTCACAAGAGTTAGGATGGGGTTTATGAAAAAAAATGCTTAAGAGTGGGTCCGCGAAAGAAAATTTGTTCAAGAAGGGGTATGCAGAATACATAAGTTTAAGAAACGCTTGTTTAGACAATAGTGTATTTCAATAACATGTTTTTATTTAAAATACATATTTTATATTATTTCATTGTGAATTCTTCGAAAGCAGTCTCCAATATGCAGTCCTGGTTTTCGACTACACTTATTTCGGTGACTTTCTTTTTGCCATTTTGCAGTATATTTTTTGAATATCTTAACAAGCAAAAATTACTTACTACAATTAAACGTAATTTATAAAGCTTTAATTGAAATTCTGCGAAGTTTTTCCGAAGCTTGTCGATTTCTTCACTCTCAAAGGGCGACTGACTCGCCACGGTGTTTTGCATGGCGAGTGTGAAACGACCGCATTTTTTTATACTGAGTTTCGTTATCTCTGATTTGTCTGAGCAATATTTTGATTCGTTATAAGGTGGCTTAGATTTTTAAGAACATTCAGAGAAGTTACAAACATATATATATATATATCATACGGCTCCTTGTTGTAGTGGCTGAGAGCAGACATACGACCGGAACGGTAAAAATGCTTTAGTGGCTGAGAGTAGACAAACGACCGCAAAGGGTTAATGCAAATGTTTACAGTGTTGTTTAAACTTAGAATTGATTAAATAATGTCCGCGATTTGAAATATTAAGAAAGTGTTGTTTCATCATGATAACATTAGACCGCATACGGCTTGAACAAAGCTGCAAAAAAATAATTAATTTAATTGGGATCTTTTGCCACATCCTTCTAACTCCCCGGATATTTCCCTAAGTGATTTTCATCTATTTCCTGCCTTACAATTTTTTTACTGGGGAACAAGATGCAAATTCTAAACAAGATGCAAAAAATGGACTTTCAAGTTTTTTTGACTCAAAACCAGTATTTTTATACAGCAATGTAATTGAAAAGCTATCTGTAAGATGGCGAGAAATTGTAGATAATGGAAGAAAATACATCAGTGATCAAAATGTTTGTTTTATTTATACCATTTAAAAATTTCCCAAAAATGCGCATGAACTTTTGGACTGACCTGATAATAGTACACATCCCCATTGTATGATACATCAAATTGTACAAATTAGTTAACTTCTTCTTTAATAAATAATTAAGGCAAGTGAAGCTTATTAATATTTTCAGTGGTATCAAAAAGAAGATCAGGTATGTAAAATTAAGTGTAGAGATATAAATTGTATTAATCAATCCATACAGGGTATTTGTATTCTCTTGAAAGTGAATAGCATCACAATATTCAGAAGAAATATGGAATTGTCTGTAATAATATTTCGCCTTTTTGTTGTACGAATTGACCCAGTGTATTATCTCGGATTACGGTGTTTAAAGAACTGAAAACGTATAAGAATACATAAATTTTTAGCTCAAATAAACATAGGCCTTCAGCTTAAGAATTTATTGTAAAAAGGCGAAGTAAGTTCCAGTTGGAAGTACCTTCGTAGCGCTCCAGAAAACGTGGCGGAGTGCAGAGCAAACATGGTTATGAAAAGCAAGACCCCGTATATTTGTCATGTTTCATTTAGAGGAGTACGGTAGTAAACAACGCCGCACAAACAATGCCCCAAATAAATGGGCTTTATTTGTTTTGTGAGTACGTCCCCACCGCAGTGCTGGCCCTGGCGAGACGAGACTCGGGCGAGGGCACGTGCGAGATCACGTTTCATCACTTCGCCATCCATTTTGTATGGCGGCCACACCGTCTTTTGAGCATTGCGACAGCCTGAAATTTTTATTGTGTGACTACAATTCACAGCGTCGGGCTGTGCCAAAGAATTTACGCAGCAAGAGTGGCACATGTCTTCGACGGAGTTCACATTACTTTTTTTTATTTCCCAGACGTCTCGAAAAGGTTTCGAACATTGGCACTGACCTTTAGCTTTCGGACAGGAGGTTGAAAATCTGAGTATTTGTCGGAGAGCGTGTGAACAAAGATGATGTAAAAAGCTAACAATAAGACGGCATAAAGATGCAGGAGACAATAAAAGCTTTATTCTTTAATAAAATCAACGTTAAACAAGATCTGATATGATAAACAAAGAGGTTTACATGAAGGCGCTTCAACATACTCTCTAAATACCAATATTGTAATTCAATGAGTGGAGTTGTTAAACCGACAAGTTATTAGGATATACCTAATAATTAGGCCTAAATAAGAACAATAGTCCATTGCTTAGTTTCTTTGTTAATTCTGCGAATGTTTGAAAAGTTTAAATTTCAATTTACAATGATGATTACTTCTCGGTTCAATAATTGGTAAAGTTACTTATGTATAATTGTTCCAATGTATGAAACCAAAATCATATTACAACTACACTACAGTAATGATTCTGAATTTGCGATACTGAAAGAATGCAATGAGGATAACATGTGGCTATTAAATAACGAGACTGGCGATATATATTAACTTTAATGAGGATTTTTTTAATCAATATATTTTCTTTCTGCATCGATGTATAGTTGTTATCTTTGCTAGCTGTTTTATTACATATCTTTCCTAAGATATCCCAGAAGCCTTGTAGATTTCTTCTACATATCAGAAAGTAACTCCCTTGATGAAATAAATTTATACGAATTTAAAGAAAACACAAAAATCACAGATTCTAGTGAATAGCAAAAATTGTGATCTAAAAACTGTTTCCCTTAAAAATTTTGCACTAATCTAATCTGCCAAAATTATGTCGACGAAAATACATAGCTTAGTGTTAAATGACTTATAATTTTTATTTTGTTTAATATCCCCAAAATAAAAGTGTGCTAATTTCATCCAAAATTAATATATCAATTCTAACTTTTTATGTCCCATTGGGACATAAAAACCATGTATGAAATGTTGGCAATAATGGAGTTAAACAGGATGAATTCGTAAAACAAGCAAAAGATATACATGCACGGATGCAATATGCAATTTAATTAGTTCTACGTAAATAAAACTGAATAATACTGCAAATTACCTACTGGTTAAAAATTTAATTACATATAAGAAATGGATTGCATGTAATCTTGAAGATCATCAATGGATTCGTTAAGCTGTCAGGCTGAAATTGAAAGCTTTCTATTATCCACTAGGTGTTAACATGAGAACATCTTAAATTTAATTAGATCACGCGCCGTCTGTAGGGATATTTCCCGATGAATGGACCTTCGCCATATGGGCATTCGCGGATTAAGCGAATATTAAAGTGTTTATTAGTTGAATTTAGCGGCTCTCGGGCGATTAAAATATGGATTAATTTAATAACAACAGATAAAAGTCGTAAGACTATCAGTAAATATTTACATAAGCGTCTCATTGTATTTATACAGCATTGTGTACGATATGCGATTAGCCTAAGCTAGGAAAAGCTTAAGTGTTTATGTAACTGTTTATAGCTACTAGACTGCTGCCTTTATTGGGAAGAGGATAGAAAATATTTAAATACATACAACAATTGCTAATGGAAGCGAAGTCAAAATGTGTATTCATGAAATTATCTAATTAATTGAATTCCTAATTAGTTTTCATGAAAAGATGACGTAGATTTCCCTAAATCTTAAGTTAATCGTCAATCAATTAAGAATTTTATCTTATCACATTTCACGCATTATTATCGCAAATATTATCTCATCCCACGCAACAAAACAAATGACAGATCAATTTTTATACCCAAATAGATAAATATTGACCTTAGACAATGATTATCTTATTAGACGTGTTTCATATAGAACTGTTTTAGTATCAAATAACGTTATAGTCAGTTTGTATCAAAATTAATGCACGAGACTCTTTATCTATAAGTGGTATTGTGGTTTAATTTTACATATTTTAGATTAGACATGGAATGTGATAAATTATCAACAACAAATTTGTGCGCAAATGTTAATCTCATATGATGCTTAATAATTCATCTAAAGAGAGATTTGCGTAAATTTTCATTGGTTTGCTATGGAAAGGATTCGGTTCTAATATTAAAATAGTTTTAAAGCAAATAATAGCTACAAAAAACAAGGACTAAGGATAATATCTACAATCTAAATATATATGTTGGTTGTTATGTGCAAATATTAACAATTTGATGATATGATTCCCACATGACTAAACACTATCGCATAAAATTCATAAATTTTCTGTCGCTGTTTTTCACGAAATATATTCTTGCTATAATATCGTCACAAGTGTCAGATATGTTGACATGTCAAATTGGTAACATTTAGTCTGGCGAATCATATATTTTTATGAATTCGTATTGAAAATTTGGCTCATTTTAAGGCAGTGTATTATCTTCAACTCATGCTTTAAATGTCGGAATGTTGATAGTTTTATCGAGTTTGAAAGTTCAAAAATGCAAATATTTTAAATATGACTTTTAACAAAGCCAATCGGCGGATGTAAATATTTACTACCAAAAATGCATAATCAACAAGCATTTTTGGCACAGCAACATTTTTGCAACAAATCTGGGTGGTCAATGTGTATATTGGATAAGACATTTTTTTGATATGAAAATCAACAATATGATATGATGACAGTGTTGTAAATGTAGCTTTTTCGTAGAGTATACTGAGCTGTTGTTATTTTAAATTTGCCATACTTTGCTTGTTTATATGACTAGCATTCGTAATATACGATAGCAGATTTGCTGTTACGTCATTTTAGCGATATACAAGTTCCAAATGTAAAGCTTTACATCATTTATATACTGCTATGTCGATATGTTCGATGCATCTATTTGACTTGACTTAAGAATCAAATACAAAGTATTGAAGTAAGTGAATCAGCAATAGATGGAAAATGTATTTAAGGAATAAACATCATCGATATAAGTGGATAGAGATGGATTATAATATTACGTACCTTCACTTTAGAATTGACCCACCCCACAACTGCGTATGAATAAGTGATAATAATGATATATTATAATTGTCCGAAGAGTTAAGCAATGATTTGCGATCATCTCTGCACATAGATCACCCCATTGATATTTACAGGCGAATCTGGTTAGTGGTCTGCCTCGTCCTCTTTTTCCTGATCAAGGTCTTCATTGATGTGTTAACATCGCAGTTTCCAATCATTTGTCTGGTAAATACAGATCATAATAATTTTATTTTTAAACGTAAATTCGTAAAAAACACTTGAACACTTGGTTGAAAAATATTGCAAAACTTTGTGAGATTGCTGAGAATGTTTAAATTATTTTTCTTTGAAAAAAAAATAATTATAGGAGAAAGTATCAACGATATTTGAAGCTGAGGTTACGGGAAAATTAATAAGGAATGTTATTCAAAATCTATTCAATTCTTGTGTAGGAATTCCAAAACTTTTCCGACACTAGCACTGTTACTTAGGTCGATGTCATTTAGATCGGGAGAGCTTGTATGATCCTTTCGATTATCGGATCAGGGAAGAAACGTCGCAATGTGGATGAGGATGGTTATTTAGGTTTAACCTGTTGAGGAGCGAGCAAATTTAAAATCGATGAAGTCGTTGATGTCATAATCGCTTTACGCCGATTACTTTCTGTCAGCTCCTAATCAGCCTAAGACAATCTTCAATTCGAGGCAGAGTCAATTGTAAATAAACATTTGATAACATACAAGATCGCGTCATTTCTTTACATAAACAATGCACAAAAAATCGATTTATTTGCTCCTCCTTTAGAAGGAAATGATAATTGAACAAAGACTCATTCAACACGCAGCGAAGAACGGCAAGCAGTTAAATAGATAACACACAATATTCGGTCGTTTCTTTGCGTAAACAAATAACACACTTGAAATCGAAATCATTGTAAGTCGATAAATTTGGGCTTAACGATCTACACAATCATGCGAGGAACTATCCGTCTCAGTCTCCCGAACTGCGCTAAGTTCTCTCTGTCTCTGTCTGTCTCCGAGCTTCAATGTGCAAGAGTGCTCTTTCTGGGGCATAAGAATTAGGACGTACATGTACGTCGAAGCTCCCTGACAGCTTAAACTTATACTTTTATTTATCCGAACTGAACTTCTTAAAATGGCTAGGATTGTAAATGAGTCGTCTAGCAATCGTCTAGCTGATTTTTAAAAATTATTGTTAATACATTTATCCCTCGATTTACGCGGTAGATACGTTCTTCAGAAAGCCGAGTAAATAGAAACCGCGTAAAAAGGAAAGGAATTTATACAAAAATATAAGATATGTTAAGTCTTAGATTTCATATTAAATTTGAAGATTCATTCCGAAAAATCCGCGTAAAAAAGATCCACAGTTTGTAGTAGTTTTTTTTTTATTAAAAAAACCGTGATTTTTGATTGTGTTTCATTTTTCATAAGGTTTTTATATACTTCTTCATATTGTGCACAAGTATTTCGAAGGTTTTTTTAAAAATTGAGAGCACGTTCCGTGTTCGGATCAATTTTGAACACAATGTTTTCCAATTTTCTTATTAGGTTTAGAGCGTCATTTAATTTTTTTTCAATAAATAATAACGGTTCGGAAGATTCATCTTCACTTACATGATCCGTTTCGGGTATTAAAATAAGGCCAACTAATTCTTCTTCGATTATAACGTCATTGGTAAATAATTCTTCGATATCCTTACAAATCTGCCTTAAAGTGAAGTCGCGCAAAAAAAGTATCGCGTAAATCGGGAGATGAGTGTAGTTCCTAAATAAAGCAATGCAGATTTTCGCAGTCTAAAAACGGTACATGTGGCCAATTTTCTCATAATATGCTCAAATTATTATTTTTCAAGCGTTCTCAAAGACACTTAATCGACAAACACAAAATAATGACGCACTTACGTCCATATTCACATTAATGGAATCAAATATATTTTATCCAAATAAATTGGATCTTTAATATAAAAAGGTTGTGGATCACTGTTGTATCGCATAAAAAATGATCATACGAAAACATAATATTTCATATTTCGACGTCTTGATCCTCAATTGTCGTTATGTGACTATTCAATCAGACAATTGATGGCGATGTTATGCTCGTTTTTAAAACATAATAGCCAACAAATTTTATATTTATCGATTATATTCAACAGTTTTGACAGCTTGCATGTGATTTTTGATGCTCAACGAATTTCAACAGTTTTTTCATCATTTTGTAGTGTGGATGTGTTGTATTCGCATGAACTGTATTTTTGATCATGACGAAACTTTCCGAAGTGGAAATAATTGATGGATGGGTAGATTAGAAGGGTGGATGAACTGTTTCATCTAACACAAGATACTGACGTGATGTTGATCACATATTTTCGTATTCAGCAGAGTAGCAACGTGTATTTGTATTTTTTCAGTTTTCTCGAATTTAACTGATGAAATGATATTTCTCCGCGGGTAATATTGGATTTGGCACGTTGTTATTATTATTGCAAGAGCTTAACGGGGGGTCTGAGCTCTAAAGTTAAGCACAAAGGAGTCGTCGTTTTCTACGTGTGCCAAAGACGAGTTTATTTGGCGAGAGCGCGACACAGCGTAATGGCATACATTGTACCTGAATGTTTATGTAAATATTTGGAATCCACTAAATAAAGTGTAGCCGGCAATGTGGCGTGATGGTACTCGAAACACACCAGGGACCATACATTAGCCACGCCAGAGTTAATGAGATGCGCCCGCCTGTAATGTATGGCTGCTCTGATAACGGGCCCGTGTGTGTGTCTGTCTGTCCGTATGTCTGGGTGTCTGCCGCTGACGCTGAGCCAAACTGCGATCCCCCGAGCGCGCTATCAAATTACCAATCTCCTGTCATTTTGATTTTGAAATACCACATAACCATGTATTACTTATGGCTTCGGGATTCGACTTCGCGGGAGTATGGGTGTGATGATTAAATTACGTCCCGACTTAGAGATACGATCGCACGCGGATACGCATTTAGCCGCGTGTACTTTTATTGCTAATTTAACATCGTATTGGCGTTGCGAAAATTAATAATACGTATTTTGGCTGCGAAATTACATCACATCCCGTTAGATAGACTCAGGAAGTAATTGAAGTGTGGGATTTCGTATTGGGGCAGACCTTTAATTTATCATCATCAGCTGCGCGCAACGTCCAAACTCTTGAAGGCAAGCAAAGTCATCACAACAAAGTTTAAGTGCTATCTATATGCAAAATGGTCGACGTCGCCCCGATGGACTTTTGGGTATCAAATTGCACATTACGCCACATCCTGAGACTAACAAACTGTCTATTAAACCACATAAACACTTAATGACACACCCATAAACTAAAACGCCCAGATTTGCCTTAAATAAAGCTGTTTATTATAATATTTATTCACGTTATTTCAGTGACTAGAATTAAAGGTAAAATAGGATTTCTTCCCGGCGAAGACGATTGCCTTAGATTTTGTTGTCAGATGTTTCAGTTGCAGTATTGGCTCCAATTTCCATGTTATCGTACAATGCAGATGCTGCCGTCGTATCGAGTTTCAAAGACGGGGTTGTTTTTTAATACCGAATTCAGAGCGACATTGTATGAAACACAGATACGACGTTAAGCAAAAATAGTTTACGTGCAACTTTATTCTCATCATTGGATATGTTCTTATTAAATTTCTTGAATTTGAATAATTCAAGACAACGTATCTTATTTAAATAACAAAATATAACACATTTTTTGACCTTTTGTAATAATCTTAACATTTTACTAACTAAATATTGGCATTTAAAACTATGATTGTTTGCTATTTTTCGAGCAATATTTGTACCATATGTTTAATATATAAAAAGCAATGTTTGTTTGTCCGTATTTAATGCGCTTCCATACCGTTCATCCGATTGCGATTAAACTTTGCCAACTTACTGTTTACACTTGCGGAAATAACATAGGTATAATAAAGATATATAATGGACGCACCATATTGGCGCATATTGGTCTGGTGAAATGAAGTTTGGGCTTCGGGGACGGAGAGAGGATGGATGCGCGCGCAATGAGACGATAGCGAGTGTGCATATGCTTTTGGATCCTAGCTCTTCGGCTCGCGCTACACGTGATCTGAAACAATAAACCACGTACTGCGTTTCTTTTCAAATAATTATTAAGCACTTATGGCATTGCAACGCATGTCGGGTATCTCATCAAGCATGTAAAACTTGTCGTGGTATAAGTCAAAGATTACTAAAAAGCCGGGAAGTGCTAATGACCAATAATTAACCAATGTATTTGTCTAGAAGCTGGTAGAGATCCCAGTAAGGTTGATTGAACAGTATTTGGACGACTCGTAAGCTTCCGTGTTGATTGAATAACATCCTCATCCAATAACCTTTGCTGATGATTTACCAATTCTACCTGAACGCAGAATTGTAGGATTGACTTGAATGTAGGATTAATAGCAGATGGAAATCGCAGCTCTTCTTTCTAAAAGGTGAAAAAAGCAAGCGCGGGGGCGATTAACCCTTTGAGTAATGAGCTAATTTTAAATTATCATAAATGTAAATTCATATGTCCGCCACTTAACATTCGTACAAATCCTCTTATCTATCAGGACCGCGCAGCGTATATGAAGCTGGTATATAAATATATAAACACCGTCGATATCACACAATATTCGCTCATTTCTTTGTGTAAACATAAACAATACACTTGTAATATACTTGAAATCGATTTATTTGGGTTATCATTATTTGTCGATAAATTTGGGTTATCGATCTAATCTTACGATGTACGCAAGATACTCTCTCCCTCTCTGTCTCTATCTCTATTCGCGCCTAACGTGTAAGAATGCTCTTTCGGAATCATTGGAATTCGAACGCAAATATGCGTCTTAACTCCACAAAGGGTGTCGATACAGTAAGAAGTTGGAGAGTAAGTCCCGTGCTTTGGTTGTGAGAATATATCTTCTTATGGACATGCTTGGTAAAAAGGATCATCAGAAAGTCTCGCAGATGGCTGTCTCTTTTGTCATTATTTTTAGAAACAATACATCCCTAACAGACTAGCTATCTTTGATATTAACCATTATCCTCTACATTTCGGGCCCTTTTTTTCGATCCGATAATTGTATGCACCATGTAGGACATCCGGATATAATAAGAGTCATCGGGTGGGGTGCAACCTGAGGGAGCCGTTGAGTTACGGTTCGCGAGACCCCGTTTCGTATTGCAATACACAAATCCATGCATACCCTCGCGTGTACACGCTTCTTCACAACGCAATAAAAGTTATCTGACTCATTATTCCCTAACATAAGCTCCTTGCTTTTATTTTAATTTCATGTTTGCACATGTTGCACATGTTTTTTTTTACTGCATGATTGTATAATTTTATTATTTAAGCGTGCAATTTCATACGAAACGTTTTTTAGTGTTTTCGCAGACATATGCGACTCTCATAAAAAACAACATATCCAATGTGATGGGTGGATAAATATTGATTTACATGGAATCATCACTTTCACGAATAAATATAACACTGATACTCAACGAAGATAGCTCATTTGATATGTTCTCCGTGCGGATTAAAAATGATAAATGCATTAGTAAATTTTTGACCTTTGGATATACTTAGTTTAAACGCTGCGGATCACAAATAATCTGCAAAACGAATTTCATTAGAATCATAAATAATTTCCGATAAATGTATGGATAATTCGTTGAATCCATTTGAATTGATCAAATGGCCGAACTCAATTGGTTTAATGAGGATTCCTCAAATGACGGGTCCAAAATCCATGCAAGTGCAATTGATTGTAAAAATTGGGACGAGGTTATCTCCCACTGACTCCCACCATCCGAATTTTCTCATCTTGTCGAATATAAAAAGCCATTGCATTCGTTTGTATATTTTGCATCCGATTCTTCTACACGAATCCACTTTTCATATTGGATGATCTCGTTACAAACGCTATTCAAAAATTGCTAATGAAACAGCGCCCACTCTGTAATTTAGATTCAAACTAGTGAATATAGAGTACTCATTTGGAGCAAATTACGGATTGAATCGGATTTGCAATTATTCCATTGAAATACAAATGAGAGCGGTTCGACTCGTTTCAGGGTGCAAACTGTAAATTTTTATTTCGTTGCAAGCAGATCGTTAACTCGCAATTAACGACGCTATTTATTTGAGTGCAATAACAACTAGTTATATACGAGCTCTTTAAGATCTACCTGTGCTATATGGAATTGTAATTGTTTCTGTGTGAATTCGGGTACGTGTTGGCTTGCTTTTAACCATTGTTTTTTTGAGATTCAAGAGGCTCTATCATCATTGGTGCTATCAATTGATCATATTCTGCTATAATAATTAAGGCCGTAACAAGTGGGTGGCAAAGCAGGCGCCCGCCACGGGCGCAACTGTGCTTGGGGCGTAAAACCCAGTCGAGAGTTGCACATGATTTTTATTTCACTTGACCATTCTACTTCACTTGAATGAACGCTGATTAACGTTTTCTAGTTCCTCTTTTCTTCGTCATCGCTTAAAAATTGAGCTGAACCAGCCGGCTTAAACCCGCAATAAAATAAAGGCAACAATATTTTCGACCGATTGTAAACCCAAAAAACAACCCACCCAATCAGTCATTCCGTTTTGTAATGAGAGTTCGTTATCGTTCTGTAGACATGTTCAGGTATGCCGTCCAATCGCGAGAGCATTCTTTCGTAATATCAGCGATCCGAAAAGCGGACCAGTTGGACACACAGATCTTGTGACCATCCCGTCCTCTTTTAGGGCTTTATACGACATTTTCGGGGATATTCGGAGATTCTATGATCTGCACGATAATGAAAGCCACCTCAGAGGCTAACTTATATAGATGACTCGTGGCAAATGACGCTTCGTCTTGGCAACTCGTACGGCCTCGTGTAATATTTTCTTTACTATGATGTATTTACTGTAACTTAACTCTAATAATAGAAATATTGATATGAAATATAATAGATACTAGGCTCAGTTTTTTTCAAAATTTCATAAGGTGTACCAAATACATATCATGGTATCGAACGGGTGTTTTTTATTTAGTATTTTTTTGAAACAAAAACTCTCATCTATTATACGTTACTTCGTATATAAGTTATAACAGTTTAGGTTTAAAGTGCCGATTGATCACCGTCATAATTGTGGTCGTAATAGCACAAAATAACTGCTTTTGTATTTCGCAATGTATTTTTAATCCAAATAAATTATTATTTTATGCAATTGGTTTAACCTGTGTGGGAGGGAGGTATATACGTCAAACGTAAGCTGCATCGAAATTGGTTAAGACGTATATATACGTCCTCGAAATATATGTTTCTAAAGCAAGCGGGACTTTTTTGTTGTTGTTTAACAAATGTAAATATATTATAAGTTGTCGATACATGTTCTGACATTAATTCTACATGTCAACGACTCTCTTAAAATATATCACACAGAAGTTAAGTTTTGAATTTATATATGGATATAATTTATTTTTTTAAACTCTATGATTCCATTTTTTATGTACTTTTGTTTATTGTGTTGTATTTGTTATGCTTTTTATGTTAACGTATATAAATAAATAAAAAGTATATGTTACATTGATTTTTTTATAAATTCTAAGCATTGTTAAAAAAATTAATAATACGAACTCACGCCAGATGGGCAGGACGTATATATACGTCCTAACGAAAATGTGTGCGCCCACTGTATGTTGCGTTATTGATATAAAAAGAGTTTCCCCGCTTAATAGGTTAAAGACAATTAGTTATGAGCTTTCAAAGTCACAAAAAAATGTGCGAACGAATGAAAAATGTCAACTTCTAAATTCTCTAAACAAAAAAACTAACAAATATTTTTGAACTTAATTTAGTTTTTAAAAGTTTTCTAGTTCATACAGATCATTCAATAATTCGTTAAACTTGAAATGTTACCAGTTTGCCAAGGTCACGATTAAGAGGATACTTTTATGTTTAACATGTTTTTATCAAATATATTTACAAAATTTGTTCGAATTAGGCATCTCAAAATGTAAATAACAAAAGACCCCCCTAACTTAAACTAAAAATTCAAAAATGAATCACCCCAAGAAAATCGGAAAAACCGTTGTTTTTCCTGGATCGAAAACTGCAATCGAACTAATATAATTGTTTGAAACGGGGCTTTGAAACGTTCTGTTTCAAAGTCCTGGTATATATTATAATAATGAGTATCGCAAAGCTATTCATTTCAAACACACAATTATTGATCATCAGTCTGCGTTCAATTTCATTGACGATCAGAGGGCCATATTTCATGAGATACTGGCGTATTTTAATTACAATAAATTTGAAACCCTTACATCCGCTACCCTCAGAAGGGCCATTATCGATACATTTAAAAATTAAATTCAAATCCTCGGCTATCGGATAGGTTTTCTCCCCCTTCTAAAATGCGTATGAATGAACACGAGACAAAATTGCCAACACCCTAGGTTATTGGGTTATTAATCGTTCATCGGTAAAAGCATTAAAATATAACGTGCGATTTCCTGTACATGGATGCTTCCCAGCCTTACATGTTTTTATGGAAATTTAAAAAGTAGGGCCCAACAACAATCCAATATTAATATTTGGTTGGTAGGCTCGTTTAGTTATTGTTCGTGTTGTAAATTTGATTACTATGAGATTATATATTTATCAATTCATCATATTTGCTATCAGATGAAAGCGCTATCCATTTTTTGTTGCTGTTGTTAAGATGAAGATTTTTTTGTATGATGATTTTTAATGGAAAATGGCCTTTCACAAAAATTAGTGCATAATGAAATTATAAATACTTATGGCCCTACTCGTATTCATTAACCGTCAAGGTAATTAGGTATTTTTTTCAAAATGTTGAAAAAAAAATTCTATTTGGACAACCTTGACACTTAACACATAAGGCCTATATGTGAAACGTAGCAAAAAACCCATTTAGGTCTCAAAAAAATTTACAAAAAAATGCATTGATATAAATTTCGCTCCTTGTAAGATAATATTATCAATTAAAACTCTTTTTTACATGCGTGCATAATATAAAATTGAGCATTGTAAAAAATATAGAAATATGGAATAACGTGTAAATTGAGGGTCAATTGTATTTATTTTAGTTATTTATAATCTGCTCAAATGCTATACAAAACCTTTCAGACTTCTCGCATTGTCACTATATAATAGAACAACGCGGACTTTGTGGAAAATTTGTAAGCGTAAATTTAGTTACGAAACTCGTTTTAAAATAGTTAATTCTATACGAGAGAAGGCTATGCAATGCCTTCTTCTTAAAGAACTTACAAAAGAACTCGATATGGACGCTATCTATTGCATACTGAAGTACGATGTTTAAGTAATTTTTCAAAGTTTCAGGGCTCATTTTAGCACAAATAGTTTCATTTTTACATTGTTAGTGATTCATCGCTATGTGTTTTCGAGGAATTTTAGAGGATTTGATCGAGCAGCTCGATAATCGTTCGGATAATATTGATACTGAAGCTCTATCTATATAGTGATGAACGATGAATTAATGCTAGACAAAGCACAAACAAAATCAGAATGATAATGAAATTATCTGCGAATATTAAAGAGATCGATTACGCTTTTGCGCAACGTGAGTGTATGTCAGTAAAACGTATTAAGAGGTATTGCAATAAAAATATCAAACTTGTTCAATATATTTAAGTGAGTCAGCATTTTCTAATATGAACTTCAGAATAAATATCAAACGAAGTGCGCTGATATTAATCTCGATATTTGCTTAAGATTAGCTGCTACATGTGTATTCCAGAATAATAAAAAAAATGCTCGACACGCAAAGCCGTTTATAACACGTATACACGGTTATAGCGAGCAATCTTATAAGGAGTAGTCGATGACATCAAAAAAATATCTTGAAAGAAAATAAAACCGTATGCATTTGTAATGAGAAAATATTGTTGTGAATCAATTTGAAAAGATAAAAATAATGTATTAGCCGTTTGCGTACCCAATCTTACTAATTGAATGAAAGAGCATTTGTTAGTATTTTAACACAAGAAACACTTTGTTAGATATAGCCTATATTAGACTCTATGTGAGCGCAACATCCGTTATATAGATCTAACATTTGTTAAACAAATAAGAGGAATAGGAAAATAATCAACATTTTGAGGCTTACCTTTTTACAGTCAATTTGTATTGAGTCACGATTCAGGATACACGTATTTTCTGTTACCATTAAAAAGCATACAGATTTTTATTAAATAAACATTGAATTACCAACGAACCTCGATTGCCCATGATTAATAATTCAGGATCTTCTTTATCGTTTGGATAAATTAATAAAACAGAGAATTTGAGTTTTCCGTGAAATGTTTTTAATTTCACCACGACAGCGATCCTTTTTTCGTAGCAAATTATGACTTATGATGAGTGGGTACTATACAATCATTTTAAGCGAAAAAATACGTAATTTATTTTGGATTGCTTGAACCTGCTTAGTTTAACATAAACAATTATCCATGAAAAACGATCGGTTTTAATCAATAGCAATGATAACAAGGCAAAATAATTTTAATTAAATTTGAAATCCAATCCATCTTATTTACCTGATATCGCACCCTTTGAATGGCATTTGATTAGGCCGCTCGCAAAAATTATTTTAAAGATTAGATTTATGTTTTGTTTTCGATAAGCGTTTTGCGTATGATGATATTATTTTTTATTTTGCGACTCTCCCCCTCACAATATACTGTGTAACAATTGATGGGTTAAAGATAAATGTGAATTAATTTGCGTAAATACACGAAAAAAGGGAGCATTCAATGTAGAATTTATGATGAAATATTCTTCAGATTGGATGATCGTTATAACCGTGATAGATTGTAATTTTACTCAAAACACTCAAGCATCCGCTGTTTTTACGCAGAGTACGGCTTATGCCGCATTTTTTGAATTTAGTATTTTAATTTACCGACTTGAGTATTTGTCGCGACTTTCTAAAAAATGAGTATATATTTTTTTTCTATTGGAGTCAATTTATTTAAATAAAATTTTAGAGCTATGAAAATATAGCACAAATAGGTATTTTTATGTAGAAGAAACTTTCCGATCGTCCGATCACGAGGCGCTAAGTAATCATATCAGCGGTCCGAAAAGCGGACCGGTTGGACACACAGACCTTGTGGCCATTCCGTCCTATGATCTGTATGATCACGGAGGCTCCTTCAGAGGTGCATGAGTGTATTTATTGAATATTTTTGTGTATCATTTTTTCAGAGCATGTGTGTGTCTAATAAAAAATATGCGTATGTTTGTTCATAGGTAATTATCGCTTTGGCATAGTTTCGGTGGAAAAATTGTTAGCTGTCAACCTGACAGGCGGTCATGTGTGTTCAAAGTACTTAACCTGTTTAACTAGATTTTTTTTAATTTGAAAGGGAATTGGTGCATAATTAAAATTCTCGGCGCTAATCAATTCAATAAAGATCCAGTTATAATTGGTCCGCTTAACGCGTTTTTCTGAAGAATTAGTAACGAGCGCTCTGTGAGTTACACCCAGAATGGGCATGAAAGCAGTAAACGTATGAAACGTTTATTGGATTATGATTGATTGCGGCATCATTATCAAATTTGAGTGGCCCCAAAAATACGTGGCCGCGTACGAGGAAGTACATAACCGGTCATCGCTTATCGTCTAGTTAACAAATTCATGCCGGTCCTATAAAAAAAGAAGCGACGGCGGTGATCTCATTCATCAACCGCGTGGTGCAATAACTCCATCGATTATTGATGAGCAAACAGTTAAGGTAAGTTATGAAGACTGAACACACACAAATGTTTTTAGACGAAATGCCGACCAGCAGTTAAAATATTTACGACCTCAAGGCTGATGGCTCAGATCTCGGGAACAGCTGAAAAAACTGGTCCTGCGACCCGGCCTCGCTTTTGGCACTCGAGAGAATATGGGTCAGTAAAATATCGGCGGTGGTCTCTTCGTCTGACGTTGTCTGCATGATGCTGAAGACGGTGGTAGGCTGGGATGGGTGGACCTGCAATTGATTTATGTCTCGCCCGTCTGGTGTGCTGGGAGCTGCTGTACAGAAGGGGGCGGCCTATTAAATAATCTACAAATGTCGAATGCACGATGAATCAAGTTTCAGCGAACACCCGACATGGTTTCGGCATTAAAAAGTATGATTGATGGTTTCGTTTTGTCACGGAATCAAATTGGGCTGCCAAAAAAAGAGGCGCTGGCATTAATATGCATCGTCACAAGCGCTGGCTCAACCAACCGCTGAGATTCAATATAAAACGCAAATGCGGTATCCGGTAGTGCAGGTCAGGGGTCACGGACTATAGGAATGGGTACCGGCAGAATCATGCATAAAATTTCTCTCATTTCTACATATGAATGAGAAACGACTTCACATTGAAGATCAGCGGGCCTTCAAGCGTACAAAGCATGCCAATATCAGAAATGCAGGTTCCTTCAAGCTAATATTTGATTCAATACTTGAAAATGCCATGGGGATTCAAAGAATTTGCAGAATGAAAACTTGATTCCGCGTCAGACACATGCTATTGTCGAATTTGTAACACATTGAAGTTCTAGTGGATTATGAGAATACGGCATTATGGTGGTTTGTAATGTATAACATACAATTGAGTATCGTCAAAATATTGTGCACATGAGTCTGTTTTTATGCGAATTTGAAGTTATGCGGTTTTTAAAAACGACGATATTGAAGTGAGTGAAAATCCTGTGCCCCCTTACTGTAAAAATACAAGATGCTAGTCAACTTTGCAATAAATTAGAAATCTATTTATTATACATGACTCAAATTCTGAACGATATTTCAAATTCGAATGCGAATTAAACGTCTCCATATCACGTAGTTTAATCACCGATTACGATTACGTTTTATAAAAGACGATTGCAACACAGGAGGATAACGATTTGTAATTTGTTTGATTATCGTGTAAAATAGACTTTAATGGCGTATCTTTAAGATAAATATGTACTGTGTTTTTATTAACTTTTTTATGCGACTTTAGGTACAGTTATGCGGTTTTCAAAAATAATGGAACCTATTCCTCAGTTTTCTATGGAGTTCAAGTCTTTTTTGTGCGAATTTATTATATGCGACTACGGTGAAACGTATCTATCGCATAAAAACAGACCCAAGTGCATTTAAAAAAAATAGCGCAGTAATTTATTAGGCTCAAAAAACGATGAAAGCACATATGAGATTGATTTCAAATATGAAACGATATAATTGATCAAGCGTTGATGTAGTTGTAAGAATACCATTTTTTTTTTTGGAAGGTTTAAAAATTATGTGAGTACTCCTGTGGGATTGTGGTGAAACTTTTTAGCTCTTAGGAAAAGTTGATTTTTTGTATTGGTTTTTTCCCTTTTTTTAGGATTTGCATTATTTTTTGCCCTTTGTCTTGATCGATAATCTCTACTTCTTTCCAAGATGCATGTTGACACTTTTGTTGGCGGTTTAATCGCATTCTTCCATTCTCTAAAGTCTCGCACTCTATCTGTACTTGCCCTTTTCTCCATTTCACTTTTCACACAAAGTAAATTGTTAGCTAAGGTGCTAGTGGTGAGTTAAATAATATATAAACAGTGTCAATCAGTAAAAAATCCCTAAAAAATCTTCTTTCAGTGTCATAACCATTTATCAGACGTTCACACAAAATATCAGCTCGGGTTGTTTCTGCATATGGAGTAAAAAGGAAAAATGGAGTATTTAAGATTTACGCGAGTCATGTTTATATGATTTTAATTACTTAAAACGTTAGTAAAACGGGTTTTCGATTACGTTTTTTAAGATTTTTAAAAGGCAAAATTATATTTAAAAGTTTATCTTTATCCGATTTTATTTATCAAGGATAAAGGTAAAGGTTCATATATACTTTTGCCTTTTAAAAAGCTAAAAAAACGCGATCGAAAGCCTGTTTTACTAACATTTTAAGTAATTATTATAAAGTAAAAGGGAGATACTAAAGTACATGGTTAGTTTAACACATGTTGGAATCTTATGGGATATATAAATTTTGAAAAAAGCTGTTTGAATGAGGATAAGAATCGATTGAAAATGACCCTTATACTTGACGATTCCTGATGAAATGTGCCTGAACGAGGAAAACTTGGCTTAGGCAGATGGGCGAATGAAGGTATCCCGAATAACGAAGGATAGACACATATCTTTTAAAGGAGTCTGGGTGTCAATTAATGAAACACTGGATGTCTTTAAGGCTAGGGCAAGATGATATAGATTTCTTTTCAACTTGGAAACTTGGAAACGATGGCCTCCCCCTCGCTAAAAAAATGTTCTCGGTCAAAGTCCCCCATTATATGAGAGACTTATGTTTTATAGCTATCTTTTTGTCAGATCTAAATAAAAAAGTGAAGAATGCTTTTTAAAAAAATCAGAGCATTTTTATTTCAAGGAAGTTCTATAGATAAAATACAAGTGTCATTAGTTGTTGAGATATTTTATCAAAAAATATGTATACTAACGGAATAATTTAGATTATATGCAGTTGATAATCATTGATAAATCACGCTTTGCAGACGAATATTTTCTAGTCACATTACAGTAGATCGAAGATCGAATATAAATGCTTTGTTACATTAAAAAAATATAATTGCTGAAAATACACAATGCCCTATATCCATGCATTTTTTGCAATTATGATATATCTGCGTCCAATGCATGACAGGCAATTCGTCAAGCATGTTCCTGTAAAAATATAGCATATAACATAATCGATTTGTTCCACTGCTAAATTTCAATTCGATCCACATTAAGACCGCCACTGAATTCGCCTATGATCAAAAAGTATAATAGATAGGGTAGAATTAAGAAATATTGTTAATGTTACTGCGCTGCGGATTGAGGAGGTGCATAATTTGATTGATATGATATAAATATAATCCTTTTCTATTAATGGATATTGAAGAAACGATAGTCGCGCATTGATATGATATGATAGTGATTGAAATACTATAAAAATATTCCTACTATTTAAGAAACTCTGTAGCAAAAGCTTGAAACGTTCAGATGAATAAAAAAACGTCCACGAAGAAGTTTCCATATTTTTTAGTAATAAAAATGAATCCCAGAACTACTCTTCTGTAGTGCATTCAAAGAAAGATTTGAACTTTGTAGACGTATTCAGCTCGCTGCATCGATTGAGTTTTTTTATTCGACGGGAAGACGGGATTTGAAATATACTTTTTAATTATATTTTGAAGACGTCTTGGGAAGATGCGGAGGGAAGAGATGCAGGCATCGGCAGACAATGCTGGATGTTTGTCCCAGATAGTCTATTGTGATACATCTGATGTGGCGTGCTACTAATTAATCTATTGTGCCAGAAAGTTTATCTTTTATCCTATTATAAGTTTTGCGAGTGCTTATCTGCGATCCTATCTTAATGCCCTCATTGTCATCAAATTTAGTTTCCAAATTGTCTGAGCCATTACAGCGGCAATAATAATACATGAGAATTTCAGACGGCTTATGCGATTACCACAATTTTGTTCTCGTGACTTTTCTGGTATAGTTTTAATTACCTTTTATTTGTGTTTTTGCGACGTCATTACGCCATTGTCGTAAATTATATCATGCCAACAAAGACGTTTCTTCATTGTGTTGTCGTGCTTAATTTTTATTGCGTCCCCAGGAACGTTGGAAACTTTGATAAGTAACTAGCTGCATTGGGAGACTACTTTCGTCTGTCGTTCGGTTCCTTTATAGCGCAGGGAATCTTAAATAATCTTATTTATATGAGAATAGACTATATTTCCCAAAGGTTTTTTTAAATTTCAAATATTTTAGACTATAAGTACTTAAATTTAACAACGCGTCCTACTTAGTTCCATACAAAATCTTCTTTTCTTTCTCCTTAATAAACCACGAAATAAATAATTAATACTGACAATATTACAAGGCAAAGTTTGTGCTAAGATGAATTCAAATTCTCTTTAATAAAATTACTCTAAACGGCTCGATAAAACCGGTTGTTAAAGCGTTCCTGGATTGTACATTCGAAAAATATAGGGGATCTCCATTAGAGATTTTCTAGGGATAGAGAAAAGTTTATATGATCGTTTCACAGATGATCGATTCAATATTGCGTCTTTCAGAACATGAAAATCAGGCAAAACCTGGATCGATACGGTGAATCAGAAGTATGAATGATCTAGATATCGGATCAGAAAATTAGGGGGAACATTTTTTATATTTTCACATGACTTAATTTGTTTGACCCATCTCAATATAGCACGTAATTTGCCTTGAAAGAGAATCGTGACTTTCTTAATTTTTAGTCGACCCATTGATCGCAGATGTGCCCATTGACCTATGTATAGGTCACCATTTTTCACTCACATTTTTCTTGATAAACTGATTGTGCTATCCTTATAAACATCAAAAATATAATAAAAACATTGACGTAAAAGATATATTTAAGTACTTCCTTCAAATTTAAAATAAGCGTTGTTTATGAGTAATACTGAGTAATATAACCTTACGAGTAAATCTGATCATTAGATATTCTCCAAATCAAATTATTTTCAAAAAAAAAATAATAATGGCTACGTGTTGGTAAATTGTTTGCATTGTTGGCGTATTTTTGTTGTTGGACTTGGCGATTAAAATGAGTGATTGATAACAGTCTATATTTACCTATTTCGTGAAAATGACTTGCAGTATGCATTCATAGAGTTGTTGTAATTAAAAAGCAAATAATATGACAGTAAAGCAAATATATGACCAGTTGCTTTTATGCTATATTTTTTCCTGTTTTGAACTTAATCATGGAGATGCCACGTGAGCTACAAAAAAATTTGAATATTGACGTAATGTACATTTCGTCAACAGAGACATATTGACCGACATTATTTATACTAATTTGCGTATTAATCCTTTGCGATCAGAGCAAATATATATCATTAAATGCAAGATTAACTAGCTAATATGAGCCTTGCTGCTTCATTCATCAACTGTCGTCTGTGGTTCCATGGGAATATTCCATAAACAAAATATGAAAGCCTGATGCTATACTAATTTATATTATTCAACAAATTTGAAATATTACAAATACAAGAACTATTTGTTCGTATAAAAAATACTGTAAATGGACATGAATCTTGATCAAATATGTTGCATAGTTATTTTCAATTTTCCCAGTAATTCTATTCAATAAGATTTATATATGTACTTTTATCCCTAAATTTCGTTCTAGACATTGATGGCTGAGTTTTTATAGTACGCATTTTATGAAATGTCCAATTTTTTCAAGGATCTTTTGATAATTAAAATACCCCTCGAGCTATTTATTCAATCGGTCGCCTTTAAGAATTTATATAATAAATAGGGAAGGCATTCCTTGCGATCGATGCCATTTTGTGCGCCCCCCTATTACTTATTCATTTCATTTTTTTCCCTATTAAAAATGTAAAACGCGCAAATGTAATCGATTTTCGTCCGCCCTCCTATCGTCCTGCCTCCCGTAGGATGCTAAAGTGATTTTTCTCCATTTCAGCTTTGAACTTGAAACGTTTCTACGCAATTGTGAGAATATGAAAAGGCGGCATCGGGAAAATTCAATTTTCATACGAAAATTTCAATATTGAATTGCCGAAGCGATAGAAGTTTATTTGATTTATAATTTCGCGGCATTCATCCGAGAAAAATAAATTGGTGCCCCCCCAACTCCGGGCATTTCTGCGTCCGCGTTCCTCCTCCTGGACTTATATGGCTTATTTCTCCTGCCTCCCCGGGATCGATCTCCCGTGACTTTCGCCAAAAAATACAAATTATTCGGGATGTAAGAGGCGTTCATTTAGTACGAAAAGAGCCGAAAAAACGCGTTTATTTAAGTATCTGATTAATGGATCGCCTTTGAAGCGCGAAAAATAACCCAAAGTCATTGCTTTGCGTCAGAGACGAGGCGATGTAAATAATGCGAAGACTTTTATTTGTTACAAGTCTCTATTTAAATTTTAAATTTATGACGGTCCTATTTTTCTGTATGATTTTCCCGCATGAATAGGCTTTAATTGAAGCGAGGCTGTATAAGAGATAGCGTTACAGCCATTGTGCTGAGAGCATTCTTTGCAAAACGAGAATTCTCGCCTCGTTCATCCCAAAGAAAATCTGACGAAGTGCGATCGATTTATTATAGGATAAGGTTGCGAGTACGAAAAGAGCCATACTGGAGCTATATCTACCATTGTGCACGTATAAAATATATACTCATATTTATCAACTTAACGAACTAGTTTTTTAACACTTTTTCGAGGCGGAATTACCAGTTATTCGTGTCCAATGAAGTTTTAATTGAAAAAAAAAACGACTATTCAAATGGGAATTGGTTGTTTTTATCAACTGGAATAATTACTAGGCAGCTTTTATTATATCCCAATCATTTTCCTATTAATAAAATGATATAGGCATTGGGTAATTAAATAGATTGCGTCATGTAAAGTTATAAGCATGTCACTCGCATACTACGGTAATAGATACTAAATCGAAATGTTAATGATAGATCTGTGCAATTAATGGCACATGTACAGAAATAAATCGAATTTGTGCTTGACATTCTTGAAATTCATAGTAAGAATTAGAGTTTTTAACGTTAAGTTTATGATTCGGGGAATTGAATTTATGACTGAACAAAAACAAATAAATTCGGATTGATTTGTGACACAAGATAATATTCTTGGATAACAAAGAGTCCAATGGTTTTTTTTCTTTATAGGTTGTATTGGTAAATTATGAAGATCCAAAGATGCTTTACTTAATACAAACAACACTGCCCTGGAAGTGGAAAACTGCGAAAGATAGATGCCACCACAATGACTGCTGAAATCGAAGGTAATCCAACAGCAACTATCAAAAAAATATTGGCCAATCTCGAATACTCATGGTCAAGTGTTCAAAGAAATCTGTAAAAATTCGGGAAGGTTTAGAGACAAAGAAGATGGGTGCCGCACGAGCTAAATGAAGAGAATCTGGGCGATCGCATCAACGCATGTGTACAACTTATAAAACTGGAATCAGTACATTACAGTATGATAATCCTCGCACCATACGGCGAAAATAACGCGTAAATAAACAGTCTTGGATGGAAGACAATTCAACATCCTCCTTATTTTCCAGACATCGCTCCGTCGGATTTTTTAAGATCTATGCAGCATTATTTGGATGGGAAAAATTACAAAACAAACGACGAGGTCGAAAATAGACTTTAAGAATATTTTCGTTCAAAGCCCGTGATATTTTATGACAGATAGGTAGAGAGAGATTATATCTATCGATGAAAAATAAATTCTGTAATGTAATTTAGTTTAACTTGCATGTTGAACAACTCTGCCCATTAATTTGCCATTCCAGTATGTATTCAATGTTGAATGTCATTTTTTCTCCAGTTTATAATGACAAACAACAAACAAAGTTGAACCTGTTTGTAAGAAAAATATACAATCTCAAGATGTAACAATGGATAATATAAAATATGCCAATTTAATAATTTATCTTTGAAGTCGCTACAATAACAAATTATGAAATTTTCTCGTTTCTAGGCGTCACAATGTTATATTATCAACTTTGACATTTTCAATATACAACAATGTTAGGACGAACTTAAAATAGTCTTTAAAATAAACATCATATGACTATGAGTTATTTTAACAAACAGACTGTGAATATGATAGTTTATAATAACAGAGATGCCCTTTAAATTCTATTCATTTAATAAAGAGTGTCATATATATATAGGACAATGGGCACATTTGAAAAAATATTTATAAAATGTGAACGTATTAACTGGTTCGTTTGAGCCTCGCATACAACTTGCATCTATTAGAAATTAGCTCTGAAGAATTACACATTTTGCCAAAAATTGCAGATTGATTCACATCTCACAATTCAGTTAAAATTGAGTCATAAATGAAATTAGAGATTACAAAAATAAGATACAAAGATACAAAATGAATAACTCAGTTTTATAGATAAGCATAAGATCATGAGATTAAAAAAATACAATGGAATTGAGCTTATTGAAAATATAAGATTTTGATAAATCGAGTGCGGTTTTGATTTTCAAAAGTCATCAAATATCTGTTCTACGAAAGGTATCCGCAATTCTTCGAAGAATACTTAAGACTAAACATGTTGAACAGCTATCTTCAAGATAACAAAATTAATCATTTGTGATACAATAGGGTAAGTTTAAATACAATAATACTATCCCAAGGACTTCATATTATTGAAGGAAAATACATTTTTAATCACATCGTCAATTGTTCTAATATCATTTGAATTTGAGCATCACGATAAAGTTGAATTTATCAAGCATGTCGTTATTACTGTCATATTAAATGTCACATGATAATTTTAGAAACTCTATCAAAGTTATGGATCGTGGTCGTTTTTAATTCATCCAAAGGTTCGTGTTCTCAATGGTTCAATGAATCACATTAACGCCTTTATCCAATGCATGAGTAGAATTCAATTTAATTAAATCGCAATGGTAATAAACCACTCTTCGTTTGGGTTGCTTTATAAAATAATTCGTTTGGACTTAGAATAATTCATCAATTTAAAGGTCGTGCCATTTTGTGCTGGAGAGCTCTAAAGTTGTGCGGTTATACGTCGGTTTATTTAAGCTCTGTCTTTGTTGTTTTTGTTGTGCAAAGTTAAAAACTTGAGATATTGAACATCTCTGTCTTAATTTAAGTTGCCAATATTTTTATTGGGATGAGATAAACTTTTGTGTATGGAATTGGGCGGTCTTGGAGCGTATTTTTTCCAAATTCTATTGGTTGAAAAAAAACGACTTTAATCTTGGAAGATAAATATTTACGTCCGTCGACGAAAACGTCACGACATTAAAATTGTTTTTGAGGGAGAACTCGATAAGCATTGACCTTTAGGACGTCTTTGGGTGGAATTGATTATTTTATTAATGGTTGAGATTACACCAACCATCGCGTGGTTGCTCCAATTGGCATGAGTTTGAGCACTTTATTTTATTAGGGGTACCAGAAATTCGTGATTTAGAGTTAATATATATAAATTTAAGTGAAATTTTGCATTGTTCATGTCATTAAATCACTTATTTTTTCGATAACGCTACCAAATCCAGGGAATGTAGAGGATATGGTAGAAACTTCAGTTCAATTCGTGAGAGTCGTCACGGTTATTTTTTGCTATATAACGTCCAGATTCGTGATGGAGAATCATCTCCTTCCAGTTATTTTATCTTGACCAATTTTATATCAGTTTGAATAAAAAATCATTACATCAACTTGTTTATATCAAGCTGTCAACGACTCAAAGTGAATTGTACCGCAAGTTCCAATTTAATGCAGAGGAAGACGTTTTGACGTCTCAGTCCTAAATAATTAGAACCGGTATTTTATTTAGCGAAATTTATTATGTATTTTTTTCTTACGTTGTCATAAGCTATCAATTTTCGGACTCCAGTTATGACTTCATGCAAAAACTTATTATGAGGGTAGTTCGTGCGGCACTCGTATGATCATTCTATTCACTTTATCAATCCTTTTTGAATACATTATGGCTTATAGAGTTTTTAAGTGATTATTCAATAGATTATCGAGGATTCTATTCAAATATTAGTAGAGCGATATTAGGAGACCATCATCATCAATCTCTGAATATTCTGAAGCTTCTGAACCCTATATTTTATTTATGATTTTAGTGCATATGTTTGTATTTAAGCCTTGTTTGTAAAAAAGCAAAATACAATGCTTGATCTGTTCTTTATCTTGGGAATTTATTTTCGATTCTTATTGTCTATTTTTGGACAAAAGCCTTTCAAGAGCAATCAATCTCTTGAGTGATCTACATGTTGGCTTACTATTGGACTTAAGAATAAACGCAGAAAGGTGAATGGTGATCAAAAGGAAATCTAATATGTCAATGATATTTATTTAACGCGTTGGCACACACGTCTGTATTATGCGTCATCTTTTAATACAAAAAATCATACATAATGCAGACGTGTCCCTCAAAGCGTTATCAAAGTATATCATCTTCAAGTGTGCTTATGGCCAGTTTAAAAACGATGAAGAAAAAACATATTTTCTATGTGAAGCATTATAACACACTCTCCTGTTTCTAAAAGCATCGCTAGGCAAGAATAAAAAATATTGTAAAATATGTGTATATTATACACAATATTTCTTCAAGTCGTCCTAGGATCCGCGTAGTGATAAATCATATGCATCTATGCATTCGTGTAAGTCTTCCATTAAAAAATCATATGCACACAGTTCCATTTTCCATCGAGTCCGTTGAGAGACATAAAAATGCGCATGTTGCAGCGCCCATAGAAATGCATTACGGCGTGTCATCAAATGCATTAACCGGCTCTAAAAACGCAGATAATTCAGTTACCATCCGGGTCTGTGCATGTTATCTTTTGTAATTATTTTTTATGTGTTCAGATAAAAAGATACATGCGACTGTTGGCTCAGATATATCATACTAAGAATACTATAAATAATGTGACGAAAGGCCACTCAAACAAAAATTTCGTATGTATAGTAAAAAAAAACCTCCTTATCTGGGCACTCAAAGTGTGTCAACTGTTCCATTATTCCCACGGACCGTATGTGTGGCTGATATAGATTCTATCAAATTCAGCACACATTTGTTAATGAATTTTATCGCATTTTTATCATCGTTAACTATATGAGCCAATTATCCCTAATCGAACGAAAACAAAGATAACCGTTTATGTTTACTTTAGTATTTAAAGTGCGCCATGATGCAAACTTTGTTGATTATTGATGTCTCTTTTATTATTTTAACGGCATGACATATTACTAAGTATTTTTATAAAGCAAAAAATGTCATGAAATATAATACACTATGTAAATATTTTACTACTTAACACTATCGCTATCATACGGCTATTAGCTAAATTTACGCTGGTGACTTAGGAATCCAATCCCGAGCCAAAATTTCGATCCCGGGATTTTGGGATGGCATTAGACCATCCCGGATCATCAGTTCTGAGATCCCGTGATAGGGATTTTCACTAGTTTAAGAAATTGTATAGTATATATGTTATATTGGATATTTAAATGCTAGTTCGAGTCTATGATCGCGTGAGCCTTCATTTTCGTATAACACCATCAATTTGACTGATAAAATTCCTTTCTGCTGAGACACGGACTAAAACTCGCAAAATTCCCGATTTCCCGACAAATTATTTATTTCCGTCGCTGCAGATGAATACTTATATACTATAATACTTTGATGTGATTCGTAGTTATATTACGGAGGAGTACAAAAATTTTCATATCGATATTCCCATTATTAGAGTCGAGGTGTAGTAAATACATCACCGGGAGGGAAATGTTAAAACTTGAAAATAAGTTGTGAAAAAGACGTAATAAAATCACTGACATAATATTTGAATTAATTTAAATCATTCCGCTTATTGGATAGAATATATTTTTTTCAAGCGATCCAAATGTTGTTATTGAATATGTTCTTAGGTTAATTAGAATGTTAAGTAAATATTTTGTAAATATAGTTTACTCTCGATTATCCGGATGAGGATTATCCGATTTACAGATTATCCGTGCTTGAAAAATATTAAGTTTGTTTTTCTTTTGTACAAAAAAAAAAGTTGTGATACTCGGATAATGAGGCAACATCCGAATAGTACATAGATACATGTTATATACACAGGTCAAGATTA
The DNA here is from genome assembly GCA_008973525.1 of Stenopsyche tienmushanensis. NCBI lineage: Eukaryota > Metazoa > Arthropoda > Insecta > Trichoptera > Stenopsychidae > Stenopsyche > Stenopsyche tienmushanensis. Next base: position 81,241 of record WACJ01000366.1, read on the forward strand.
AAGTTCTCCGAAGAATATGAAGTTGGAGCTTAAAACTGTTCCAGACATAATCAAAGACAAATTTCAGTTAGAGGCGTTCGCAAGAGATTGCGATAGTCCTGTAGGTCCTTCGAAATGAAAATGGTTTAATAAAAAACGAGCAGAAGGAATACTTATGAGTGGTCAAATATGAAAGGAAACTGCTATGTTTTTACATGAAAAATTAGGATTAATAACTTCTGCCAGATTGCTTAGCCTGGATGATTGACTAGATTCAAGCAATGACACGGGATTCGACGACTTGTGATTCAAAGAAAATTTACAATGAAGGTTCAAAAAGAAATGAGTTCCAGAGGTGCAAGATTTTAAAAAAAAGGGATTGCTACAGAGAGCAATGTTATTATTAGATAATCTCATTCGAACGAAAATATATTGAAAACAAGCGATGGATTTATGGTTGCTAAATTTTTGCCCCCTAATGAAAGATCCTTGATTCAGCCCATGAACCGAGGTGTTATAGCATCAATGAAACGTCTATATCATCACAGTTTACTGAAAACTCTTGCTGAGATAGATGGCAACCACTAATCGATTTCCAATCATAGAAAAACACAATCTTGGTCAAAATTAAAGCCAGAAACACTTATCGATCATCGAGAAGTGACTCGTTCATGATTTAAATGATTTAGGTTTTAAATGCATGGATGATGCAGATATCCTTTCTTTCGTTTCTCAAGAGAAAGAAAATGAGAGTGAAATTACAAGTGAAGATACCAGTGATTACGTTAGTTATAAATCGGCGTTAGATTATGTTGAAACATTGCTAGATGCTAGATAACTACGAGCGATTTTCTTAATAAATAATGAGTGTTAAAAACATAAAACAATTTTTTTAATTGTAAATGTGATATTATATTCAAAACCAAGTAGATATTTGATGATTTGGATTATCCTTGTTTTCTAATTATCCATGTCCTTGCTCCCCAGCACTAGCCCGGATAATCGAGTGCCTACTGTATGTCGAAATATAAGTTGATATAACTCGTTTGCGGTCTGCTTAAAGATTAAGTTAGCGTCGTAAGTTGAATTTATTTCAAAAGCCTTATTCATATAATTTCTTTGCGAAATTTTAAATGTAATAATGGTAAAAGTTCTGGTATACTTGTCTGCGAAAATAAGTTATACCACTGCTTGAAGGTTATTCAAAACATACGAAACAATGAAATTTTCCGTACATATATTTTTGCGTACGTCACGTCTGCATATTGTACGACAGTTAAGTTATTTATACATAATGCTTTAGTATTTTAACGCTTTCGAGATAAGGAAACACCGTTTTGTTGTCACATTTTGATAATGTCCGTTCTTGACAAATGTATTATTTTTTGTCAAATATTTAGCTCTGCGATTCATAATTATGGAGATTTTCGCGGAAGACACATGCCACACATCCGAGAGCTGTCACGTCATGACGGTAATCTCAAAAATTCATATTCATCTGACGAAAATCTCCATTTGTAAAAAAGCTGAGTGACTTTTGACAGTTCTTTCAAGTGAAAAATGATGGGTCGATAAGGAGGCGTACTAGGAGAATTAGTGGGACTCGTTTTTATAAACGCGTGTAAAAGTGATCAGTTTGTATCTAGATTATGTGATTAGCATGATTCGTTCTGATATATTTTTAATTATCCGAGGAAATAAATGCTCGATAATCTCCATCATGAATCATACTTACACTGCAACTTTATTGACTCAGCATTACTTATTTTAGATCCCACTCTGATAAAATGTGCTGTTTTTCTGTTCATAATAATCTATTTATAATAGCATCGCTCTGGGGAATTTATCAGGCTAATTTTTTTCGGTGGATAAACTTAATGGACCAAAAACTACGTCTGTACTATAATGGATACGAGTACATATTATAAAAGCCTTTTTCTATGGATTGAGACTTAATATCTTAGATCTCAATTTTCTCCAAGGGCTTAATACAACTCACTAAATAGCTTTAAGAATTTGGTCGCATTACTAAAGTTAAGCCGTTTATAATTAAGTAAGATTGCTTTGAGATTATTCATGAAATATATACAATTTTGCCGTATAAAACTGTAATATTTCTCGTTAGCTTTCCTTCGTCCGTCAAATAACATCACCGTCTACGATCGTTGTATGAACTTTGGGATATCCAAAAAAATCACTTTGATAAAATTTGATCAAATTGAATTTTTTCTAATACCGAATTAAGTATGAAAGACGCTGTTAAATTGTTTTAATTTAATGGAAATTTAAAAACATAATATGATAACCATCGATTATCATCGTTTTAAAACTGTCATAAGCAGCCCAAGAAGACTTCGACGAACAGCGATGAACAGGAAGCAATTGAAGAAGCAAACATTGTCGATAGCACACAATATTCGGTCATTTCTTTGCGTAAACAAATAGCACACTTGAAATCGAAATCATTATTAGTCGATAAATTTGGGCTAAAGATCCATACAATCGTGCGATGCATGCGAAAAAGCTCTCCATCTCAGTCTCCCGAACTGCGCTAAGTTCTCTCTGTTTCTGTCTGTTTCCGAGCTTCAATGTACAAGAGTGCTTTTTCTGAATAGTCGAGGGGAGGACGCAGGGTCTCCGTCAGTACTCCCGTAGGAGTTAAACAGAGATGATATGAACGAGATTCTTTTGCAAGAGGCCTAATTCTACGTATTTTTCAACAATATGTTTAAATAATGAATCATTAGCATAATAAAAAAAAATTACAATTTTCATGACAAACGTCGTTCTATATATAGGTCAATGGGCATACCTGCATTGAAGTTACATACTCCAAATTTAAATTCCGTGCGGAATAATAATCTGCAACGCTTTGAATTTTCCTTCATCATCATTAAATACTATACATGAAATATATAATAGCTTTAAATGAGTTACATATAATGATATATCATCATTTAAATCTTCGACATTCTGCATTCGCTTATGGAAGACATAAGCATTTGGCATCAGCTGTTGTAACAGCCACAATATTAAGTTCAGAGAAGCTGCGGTCGTCTTAATGAGCTTTTATCAACATTCTACATTGTCATATATTTTGAGAGATATTTGATCTTTGCACGCGCTATATACGCAAGTAAGTCAAAAATAAGCATCGTCATAGACGAAGAGTCATCGTTTAAGTTGTTCAAATTTAAAAAAAAGCGTCCTCATTTTGAAATCAACCGCCACCCGAATAAACCAACCCATCCGCGATGATATTTTTTGATTTGAATTATGAATTTATTCCAACGATTTCGTTCGATTCCACACAAATCAATTACATTATCATCTCAATATCACAAGTGCTCTTTTATCGCGGTCGCTGTATAATTTCACCATAAGCCCAGGACCTTCAGCATCCATCGATACAATAATATTTTTCAAATTTACACACCCGAATGCTTATGTAAAACAAATTGCTTGTAATTTAATTCGGCGAATTGCCATTCGGGACGATAAGGAAATCAATACAGCGCGCTGTGAAATATTTCGCCGAAATAACATCGTCATTTTCTATGAATTCACTATACGCTAGAAAATTATATCGCAAACACGTTTCCTTTTACTATCTGAACAGCCTTGAGATTTTCCGTCTGCGAAATGCGCCTCTTCACAAATGGCTCCCAGGGCGGTCGTCCAAATTGCTTGTATCGCAGAACGGCCCTGTACGTCTTTATAAATTGACCGAATGTATTTACACGAAGATGTTTTATTTAGGTAATACTCAATGGACACATTTTTATTGAAGCGGCATGGGCATTTACAGTATTGGCATTGGGGCATTTCACTCCAGACTTATGGATATATTGGCTTTTATTACAAAAAATGATCATTTAATTGATTTATTTGTGTGCAATGACAATTCCGGCCAATTGGAGGGCTCGTAAATAGGCTCATGATACATCATCCAATCAACGCCGAGCTTTTTATAGCTATTGGATCTAAATTGGTATTTTATAGATCAATAATGTATTGTGTATTAAAATAACTATATTATTGTAGTGTAGTTAGATTTGAATGGCAACATTTTGAGAAGACATTCATTTTATGGTTGTAACGATCCCAATTTTCATATCTCTTTAAATTGCGTCCATGGAAAAATATTTGAATCACATTCATTCATTTCCAAATCATAAAATCAAAGCAGTTTGAAAGAATAAAATTTTGAACTAGGCAATAATATTTCTATGTACATCTCCAGAAAAAAGCAGCTCAATTTAAATATTGCCTTAATCTAAAGGGTCATAAACGAGATATTGGTTAAGGAGTACTAAATTTATCCCTACGTGTGTTTGTATGTATTTCTACATAAGGAATTCAGCGTTACATATGTCCTACATTCGTTCATACAATTGCTTCACAGCTTAGTTAGTCTTATCTAATGTTCATGAATTTTAAGACTGATGACATAATTTCAATCATTTTTTGTCCAAGTTTATCTGAAATTGTATCTCATTGTTATCCTATTGTTAAGTAAAATACTTTTTTTAATCAGATAATTCCCTTAAAACAAATTTGAATTATTAAAATCAAATTGTGACAATTAGGGAATCCGATCCCAAGTAAAATTTCGATCCCGGGATCTCGGGATTACATTAGACCATCCCGGAATCATTTCTGGGATCCCGTGATAGGGATTTTCACTAGTTTAAGAAATTGTATAGATAAATTTGATCAAAAATTACTAATAAGTCAATTTGTTTAAAGCATTGAGTGTTTCGTCATTTAGTTTGGATCTGATTTTGGAAGCCAGGCAACTTGAGGCTGAAAATATACACTTAGCCTCCACACTCGTTGGAGGTATCGTCATCAGATATTTAAATGCTAGTTCGATTTGATGACCGCGTGAGCCCCCATTTTCGTATAACACCATCAATGTGACTGATAAAATTCCTTTCTGCTAAGACACGGACTAAAACTCGAAAAATTCCCGATTTCCCGACAAATGATTTATTTCCGTCGCTGCAGATGAACACTTATATACTATAATACTTTGATGTGATTCGTAGTTATGTTACGGAGAAATACAAAAATTTTGAACTCCGTATCTATTATATTTCATATCGATATTCCCATTATTAGAGTCGATGTGTAGTAAATACATCACCGGGAGGGAAATGTTAAAACTTGAAAAAAAGTTGTGAAAAAGACGTAATAAAATCACTGACATAATATTTGAATTAATTTAAATCATTCCGCTTATTGGATAGAATGTATTTTTTTCAAGCGATCCAAATGTTGTTATTGAATATGTTCTTAGGTTAATTAGAAAAAAATAATATGTTAAGTAAATATTTTGTAAATATTGTTTACTCTCGATTATCCGGGTGAGGATTATCCGATTTACAGATTATCCGTGCTTGTAAAATATTAATTTTGTTTTTCTTTTGTACAAAAAAAAGTTATGATACTCGGATAATGAGGCTACATCCGAGTAGTACATAGTTACATGTTATATACACAGGTCAAGATTAAAGTTCTCCGAAGAATATGAAGTTGGAGCTTAAAACTGTTCCAGACATAATCAAAGACACATATTAGTTAGAGGTGTTCGCGAGAGATTGCGATAGTTCTGTAGGTCCTTCCAGCAGAAGGAATACTAATTAGTTAAAAATTCTAAACCCCGTATCTATTATATTTCATATCGTTATTCCCATTATAACAGTCGAGGTGTAGTAAATACATCACCGGTAGGGAAAGGTTGATATAACAATTTGAAAAACATTATGTACTGTATATATGTATACATAGATTAGACAGTTACTGCCTCTAGGCGTCGTCTAAGCTCGCCAATTAGTAGTTACGCCACTGTTTCCAAGCGTCCAAATTTCGGCGGGAATATCTCGATTTAGTAGCCTTCATCGTGCTGATGAGGTGTGCGATTTCTGTTAGATTAAAATTTCAATCCCGATTTTTTCGGGATTACGTTTAATAATCCCGGGATTCATGAGCACATAAAATTGTCCGGGATACCGGGATTGAATTACTTAATACTGATACTTATATAAGATATATTGTATATATAAGAGTTTAAAATATATTCTCATATTAAATTACATAATATCGTAATATATTCGACATAATGATACATTTTAAAATATAATAGTTTGCATAATTTATATTTTTTACAAATATATTATATTGATTCACATACATGCATGTGAGTTATTGACAATTAGAACAAAATTGTTTTTAATTAATTTCAAAAATTCTCGCACAAAGTTATAAATCTTCCACATGCGTCAAAAAGCCTTATCGTTCTCATATCGGAAAATTCTAATATTTCAGTTTTATTATGTTAAAAAAATATGTTTTATAACCCGCATGATTTATGGTCGAAGTGATTCTATTTCCTTCATGCATAAAAACTAGGGTTATACGAAGCCGTATAATATAAGAACTATACGTATAGTGGTTGAGCTTTAAGCTTTCGCTTATGTAAGCTTTCAGCTCTGAATACGGAAATTACGGGAATGGCACAAAAGGAAGAGCACATTAAACACTGTTGCCATAACACAATCCGGGGAAAGTTTACGAGCGGCTTTTGCTGAAATAATTATGAAAACGACATTTGCAGTCCGACAGCAAATTTCAGACGGGTCACCATGCAAAAAGCCGTCAAAGGGCGATATCTGGCCATTATATGAAATTTACCACCGCTCAGAGATGGCTGTCGTCCCCATGGAGAACAAGCCCTATTTGACAAATTAATCGCATTAATACGTAAATAAAAATAGGCACACCGTCTGCTTGTATTTCGCAAAATAGTTCACATTATGTAAGATCACTGTTGGACTTGGGAGTTGAGCATTTTAATGGATAAGAGTCTTAGCATTTCCTATGTATAAATTTATACTTGGAAGCGCTTTAAAGCCACTCAAGAAACTTATTCCTTTATCAAGTGTTTACTATCGTACCATAATAAAATATACAGCCATAAACATGTCTAACAGGATATCCAATCGAGAAATTCGGATTGCGCTACAAAATCGCCTAAGCAATAATAGTATAAATATTTTTTCGATATAAAAGTCACGACATTGCGCTAAATTACCAACTTCTAGGCGCCTTGTGTGTTACTGTTTTCAGATATTTTTTAGCACGTAAGTTTCGGGAAAGAAGTGTATACATTAAATAGCGCAAAATCCGTTACATTTTCGGTTTGTGATAAAAACTTCCCTTTTTCGGCGTTTTTTATGGAGCAAATCTGCTCCTTATCGACAAATTTATTGTGTTGAAATTTTGTGTTTTGGAAACTTTTGGGTAAGCGATCCATTTTTTACCGCACAAATTGCTATTATTTGCACATTCTCGAAATATGTGCAATTTTATTAAATTACACAACTATATTATAATGATAAATATGTTTTTTACAAATTTTAAACGATGATGTTGTAAGTTTATATGTCGAGGATCCCCCCCAAGATAAAATCACTTTAATTTGTATGGTAGTATGGTCGCCTATTTGCGACCGAATTCCAGTGATTCAGAAAGAGCATTCTTATATTCTTAAAAATAAATGATGGATAAGAGATATTGTCATATTGATATTTTTGGCCGTGATCTTTATTTACTCGAAGAGATGCTACAGCTACAAGACTGTTAAGGAGCGGGCGGGAAGAACATGTATTCCCGCGGCCAAGAGTATCGGTCGACGTTTTTTCTTCTTCTCTTGTATCCGCCCACATTTTAACTCAGATCAGAAAAAATATAATGCAGCGATACAATAGAGGAGTATATTGAAAAGAAAACGAGTTAAATGGTATATTTTCTTAATATGCATAATTTGTATAAATTCTATGTAAATTTTCATGCATTTATTATATATTCAAATGGAAAATATATTCGCGATTGTGGTAAATGACCTTAAATCTATTTCAGGACTTCTATACGTGTGATTTCTATATTAGTATTAAATAGACTGAGACGATTTTATGCTTAAATGAGTATAATACATATTCAGGGCCATCCAATTTGGTTATTCAGAACTGCTTAAAATAAGTTTGAATAATAAGTAAATGTACTGAAAACTTTTCAAAGCCTTCTGAAAGCTCATTTGAAAGAAAAATACAAGACCGTTCGCATCTAGAGCGAAAGTGTCGTAAATGTTTGATAAAAGCCCGACTCACAAAATAGCATTCTCATCATATGAAGAAGCCTATTATATATTTTTTCAAAGCATAAATAATTTATTTTGATAATAAATAGATTGTTGATGTTTGAAGGAGGCTGCTCTCTCAAATGAGATGAGTCACTGTATAATTAAGTCAAAGTCTACGAGGACGTTGGCAATGGGGCTCTTTATAATATATAGATGTTTGAGTTCGATAAACACAGCCGAATGCGTACTTATCATCATCGCCATTCTTAGAGATTTGTATCGACCACTTGAAAATTAACACGATTTTGTATTAAATGTTCATTGTATCATTAAGTACTTCATGATTAGTGATTCAAGGACTATGTATGTCCATATTATTTTATCGATCCCAATCTCTAGGCTTTCGAACGTAAATATCGAAATACATGGACGACTATTGTTCCAATTGCATCGAATATTAATTTTATTGTCTGTATAAGATTTTATGCTGTGATGAAATCCGTAACCGTTACAGTATTGATGGCTTATGAATAGGCAAAATTTTACGATCGTCTCGGGGAATGGTTCTTTTACAGCAAGATTTTCATGGGTCGGAGGTGTTAAATCCATAATTGGATTCGTGGAAATTTGGTTGTTTTATGAATCAAGACGAATTTAAATATAGTGGGGAAAAAATGGAATATCTATATTTATTTCGAATCGTGTTAGGTGTCATTTTAGTGACGATAAAATTTGTTGCTGTGTGCATATGAATAAGATTTAAATGCTAGGAAAACTTTTGGAAATACGGATTCCGATCTATTTCCCGGATGTATCTGATGTATATTGTATTTGTGTGGAAAAACTAATAATGACTTTCATATTTATAGATAATATAATTTTTACAATTTATGTAAAGTACTGGTATAGTAAATGGGTTCTTAGATTTCTAGTACATATTAAGATTCATTTAAAAACTTATGTGATCATATAATTACGCCTTGGACTTTGAATCCTTGGCATTTTATGCTCATTTCATTTTATAAAAATGTTTTTTTGAAAGATTGAATCGCCATTGATTACTATACCAGTTAGCATTTCAAATAATCGTATCGTTTATAATAATTGTTTTTCATTCAAACCACGATCGTTAATTATAATTTCAGATACAGAGCCTTTATATGTAGATACTAACACGATAAGAGATTAAGTATATTGGCAATCGACCGAATTTAAATCCAATTTCATAATTTACAAAGTATACATATCAGCACCCATCCTGAGATCTTTGTATACTAAAAATCAGGGCCGTAACGCGGGCGCAACTGGGCATAGGGCGTTAAAAAAATTATTTTACTTGACCATTTTACTTTACATAAATCAACATCGACTGATTGTAAAATGTAAACAACCCACCCAATCAAATTTCTTCGGATAACTTTGTTTCGTAATGAGAGTTCGTAATATGTTCAGGTATGGCGTTCGATCGCATGGTGCTCGTTCACTATGTCAGCGGTCCGAAAAGCGGACCGGTTGGACACAGACCTCTCTTTTAGAGCTTTTTGAGACATTTTCGGAGATAAATGCATACCCGGTGCCTTCTATGACCTGTACGATCACGGAAGCCCCTTCAGAGGCTAATATATATAGGTGGCTCGCGCCAAATGAGGTCGCAAACGAGTTTAGACTTCAATACCTAGCTAATTTCTTTCCTGGGCTCAGAGTGCACTCGAAGTTGAGAATGAGCGTGTCTTTGCGGACATGGGTATTAAATTTAGATTTTTCACCTTGCTGTGCACTTTAGTTGAGTGGGTTGTCATGGTCCCGAATAGCGGGATCAATAAACAGCTTGATGGTCCCCATGTTCCTTTGTCTCAGGTGTGAAGTGATTGACCCATGTCTCATCCTGAATTGACGCAAAAACTCGGCCTTATTGCTGTGAACCACGCCAAACACTCGATTGAAACATCATCACGACGCTGTTTTGGTTCTATTGTGAGCAAACGCGGCACCCATGTTGCGCACAGATTTCTCATGTCCAATTGTTCAGTCAATATGCAATGTACAGCATGTCCGCTACTCACGCACTTACAATCGATGGTCATCCAATTCCATTTTGTGGATTTTCTTCAACATTTCTGGTATGGTTAATATTTAATATATTGCATTTATGATGGTTTATTTCATAGTTCTTATAATTTAAAAATAATGGATTTCCGGGGGGGGGGGGGGGGAAGAAATAGAAAATCCATTCCCTTGCAAAGTTTTCTGTGGTGATTACCTTCATCTGATAACGGATATGACACTTTAAAAAGGAGAAAGAAGGCAATTAGAAATCATCATATTAAAATGGTTTTTCGCTATCTCCTACAGAGGTTTATATCCTCTTAGGATTATTCCTCACCACCTTGACCTTGGTGAAGAACTTGTTATATGATAAATAATGAACAACAGAAAAACATATAAGATTGATCATTATTTTTGTTATTGTTGATAAAAGCATCACATTGATTCTTGATAATTTCCCATAACTAAAACAATTAAATCGATCATTCATGTTCCTTAAGTTAAGGTATTTATTGATAACAATAAGTCTGCAATGTGTTCATTGTGTTAACCGAATGTTGAAACACAATTGTGCCATTATGTCGAAGGCGCCTGGATTAAATCGTTCGATTTCTAGCGAAGACTATCGCCGAATTATCTGATATTTTTGCCTCACAATTTTCCAACGACGATTATCTATATATTTTCTATTCAGAGATAATTATTTCGATGATATAAAGATCTTTTGCCTGTCAGAAGCATGAAATTTCAACGTTCGCAACTCACAAACTCACACCATTGCAAGCCAATATCAGATTCTAATTAAGATTCATCAACAATAATTCATTGTGCTGTTGATAAACATCAAGGAGAAATAATAATCTCGTAGACGAAATGTTTACGATTGTAATAGACTCGTTTAAAAAACATCCTGTTACAGTCGCGAAGAAGCAAAATCTGGACAGGTATTCCATTACATTGGATTTCCTCGACTCGTGTTTATTCCCCGAATAAAAAGATTCTTGACAATATTTATGTAAACATATTTCATTGAATCCATCGTCAGGATGTTACTTTTTCTTTGTAAACGTCCAGGGCTTCTTGCGCGTATACATCCGGGAGATTTTAACGTTTTCCCCGACTAAATAACTGTTTACATAACGAGCTGTTAATGTTGTTTATAAACGATTTTAGTAAGCAAGAGTAGTCGCCGTAACGAAATAACAAGGATACGTACATTCAGAAGCGCAAATGCATCCAAGAAATAAAATTGTGAACAGAATTTACGACCCTGTCTACCCTAATTCAATTCCTGGAATGGTCTCTGTTTTACTTCCACTGTTATTCATTTTACGGTTATTTTATTATGAATACTTGCTGTGCACCAGATGATATCTGGGACGAATTCGTTGCCACTCCCCGATTCCACTATTTTCTGTCCTCGGGCATAAAATTGCTTAATGTCCCCCCTGATATGTCTTTTTGTGAAATTGGAGTTGTTTAGCGACATTTTGATTTAAACTTTGAAACGAAGTACAATGGAAACGACACGTAAATCTTTTACAAAAGGCCAACCTGGCCGTATAAATCAGTGCATAGTCCAGTTTTAACAAAAGACCATGAAGGCTGCGGTGCATTCTGTTGGAAAACATGCGATTATGCATACACATTACTGCTTTGCAGTTTTCGGGCCAATAATTTTTGGACAAAGTGCTTTATCAAACAACGATAATTTTAAATTAAATTCATAACGTACGACCCATTTTATTACGCTGCAAAAAAAATCATATCGATAAGTAGCCATCTTCTTCTCAATTCAAATTAATTAAATTTCAGCTTTCATCCTTCTTTGATCTCTTACTCAAACGTCCATTATATTAACGTTAATTGAGAATAATGTGTAATATTTCTTAATGTAAGTTTTAATTCCATATTGGATAGATCTAGCCTGTTGAATGCCATCTATAATTAAAGATTTGTCATTATGACATTGACAGTATTTTACAACTGTTTTGCTTTTACTAATGAATGAGTATTCAAGCTTTGTCCAAATCCAAATAGATGAAATATAAATTTGTATAAAATATTTTCATTAGATTGATAGTTTCGAAGCATGCTTGTAGATCAGCCTTTTAATCTTTTCAACGCACGATCCTAAATCAACAAAATTTGAATTTAAAGATTGATATTTTTTAATTGTAATTGAATTCAGATTCAGTTTTGGAAATGAATGAGGATGAATTTTGAAATTATGAATGAGCGAGAACATTCCTCCTTGGTCCTTTTATCAGCAACCATAGTCAAATGCGTCTGTAATAACTCATAATTGAACAGTTTAACTTTAATTTAGGTCGTAAATTCTACGGAACTTAACTTTTTTATGAATTGAATATCTAGTAAACAATTACTGTTTAACCTACATTGTAAACAAGAGTAGCAAAGATCACAAAATAGTGGCTAAAAATCGAAACATAACATCTAATTCTAGATTTGTGGATATTAACCCCTAAAGGAGTACTGTGCCAGGGCCTAACGTGGCTCTGTATGCTATCAACAGTGTTTATTTACTCTGCCTCGAATTGAAGATTGTCTTACGTTGATAGGAACTGACAGAAAGTAATCGGTGTAAAGCGATTATGGCATCGACGATTTTAAATTTGCTCACTCCTCAAAAGGTCAATAGGGGAGATACGTTGATCGAAGAAATACATTTATTTCTTATCATATCGATGTTGATGAATGAAGATCGTGTTATGGCTATTTTATGGTATGAAAAGCCAGCCCTTAAGCGTAAAATAAAGTTTCTGCGCGAAACAAAGAGATGTGTTGTGATTTAATGGTATGATGGAAAAAGAGCTAAACCAGTAAAATAATAAACTTATCCTTCAATAGGACGGTGAAGAGAAAACTGGTTCTAATTCAAATTTAAACCTTTACAATTGGTCAAGTCCCTCATTCATTTATAAGAATTGTATTCTCATGAAGGGTCCGTAGGGAATCTTTAGAAACAAATTGTATGTAAGCATTGAGGGTTGCTATCGACTTTATTGTGTCCAAATATAAATCTTCTACTTGTTCTATTCTCTATAGAAAATATGTATTTTTCATATTCATTTGGATTATTGTTATTTCATTCAATGAGTTTTGACATTTCCAATAACTCATAAACGGCATAATATACAGCGTTAATATATATGAAAATTGTTATTTTTTTTTTAGAATTATTATCAAAACAGTGGTCCTAGATTCAAAATTTTGAGTGATGAGGAAATAATTAAAGACGAAGAAGAGATTGGCGAGGGGGCGATATTAGTCCTACACATTCTAAAGCTTCTCAGTGTTTAGATATCACCATGAAATGGTTTGAGAACCAAGAAGAGTGTAATTCAGAATCACTTTTATATCTTAAGAGTATTCGCGATTTCGCAGCTTCTAAAAGAAAAACGATTAAGGTTATTTTCTATTATCCGGATTTTCGTTATCCGGATTACTTTCATCCCCAATTAGAACGGATAATCGAGGTTCTACTGTATTTATATGTATTTATATTTGCATTTGTAAGACATATAAAACACTACCTTGCATTATTTACATTTATCACAGGCTTGTATCTTCATCATTTATCACTCGATTATCTTTATTTCAGAGTCATAGAATTCTGAATGGAATGTAGATAGGATACAATCTTTAAAAAGGTTGCTAGAAGATCTCGAGATTTAGCATTTATCAGTAATTGGAAATCAGTGCCAATTTATAATAATTATTTTAGGAATGTTTCTATGAAGTATTCACATCAAATAGTCTCCTACAAGATTATTATCATTTTTTTTTTAAATAATTCTATTATAATTGGAATCGAGTTAATGATCTTTTACACAAGGCTCAATAAGTGTTTGTTAAAAGACATTTTTATTCAAAAATATTGTTATTTTGGTGTTAATTATAGCCACGATGACATTAGGGTTCAAATTCAGGCTGCGGATAAAATGTCATAGTAACAAAAAATATGAGAGATAAGGAGTATAAAATATTTCCGAGATGTTTCTAAGAAGTGTATACTGATATAATTAATGAAGTTGGATAAGGCCACCGATAATTTTAACACTAACTTATGAATGCTCTATTACTTAAGCATATTTAGAAGACAATGGGAAATCACCACATGCAAACAATCTCTCATCACATGTTTCCCAGCTTCTATGAAGATCGCCTATTTAATAATTTATGTGGTATCTAAAAATATTATAAAAATCATAAATAAAAGCCCTTAGATATTTCAAATGTAAACAAGAAAAAATGGGGTTGCGTCATTTAAAGAAAACATTTCGCCTGTCATATTGTTGTTTGAAAGCCATTAATCACTGTCATTAACAATATGATGGTATTGTATTAATTATATAGATCAAACAAGTTTACCCTGGTTGTATGTACATGTGCATAAATCCTTCTTTACATTAAACAAATTTATTACACAAACAAATCAATATTCGTCAAACTTATTGAGTACACACTATTTGACAGTTAAAATCCAGGCCATTCGTTGTCAATTATGACGCAAGTATTTTATGGGTGCCCCTAATACATATTGTGAATAAATTTCAATATAACATAAAATCGAGTCCATAATCAATGAATCAATGGCTATTTCTGATTATGATTCGATTTATACATCCGCAATGCAAGTATAAAATTTTCATTACAGTTTAACACCGTTCATACTCGATATTGAACACGTTTGAAACACATTAATGTTATGGCGGCGGAAAAAAGCAAAACGCATTGAATTACGGTCGTTCCCGATAAGTTTTCACATTCGATATGTTTGCGTGCGAAATTAATTTCTAGGCTTTTTGTTGATTTATTGATTCGAAATGCGAAATAACACGTCGGATGTGTTTTTGTACGCGCAACAAAGTGAAACCATATGGTCGTGAATAATGTCAATACTAATATTTTAGCAAGTTTGACTAAAAGAAATGTTTATCGATGAAAAAATTTTGCATGTTAAAATATTTGAGCCATTGCCAGAAGAGAAGTAACGCATGAATAATGCTTCTTCGAACTCGTATCAATTATAGTAAAGTTCCGCAGAACGATCGTAGCGAACATGGCCATTTTAATTACTGAACTTTGCAAATGTGGCAATTCCAAAGTCACGATCTAAAATATACGACAGTTCTACAAATGGTCGACATCGATATATATATATAATATTTGAATAGCTTGTGGTGTTAAAAACTTGATCTTCCACGAAGAGGTCAAGATTTCCATGACAAGATCATTTCGAACGCCATAAAAACTACATATTAGTCATGAAATTATTGCACATAAATATTCATTGCATGATTAATAAAATCCATGGGATTTTCATGCGAAATCATAACAAAAACACAATTCCGCGAATTATAGCCAAAAATGTTGTTCGGAAACATACTGATATTTAATTGAACAGCTGATGTTATGTAACGATTAATAATTTGTCAAAATAACACTTGAATTTGGTATACAATCAAAATGTTAATTGATGTATTGTCGATCATGTAAGCTTCTATTTAATCTATTCGAAAGACCATTTATTTGAAAAATATAATATTTGATGTACAAAAACATTCTTATTATCAATAAATGTGACGTCAATTTATTTAATGACTTTTTAACATATGTGCTTAAATTTTTAAGTATCAACTATCCGTGTAAAATTGTATGTGTGGAATATTAAATAGACAAAATAACGAGATTGGCTTTATATAGATCCAATCGTATCTTGAATAGATGTTCCATTTAAATTCTGAGAAAAATACAGATCATCTAAGATGATCTGTATTTTTGTTATTTTTGTTATTATTGATGGAAGATAATCAACAGCACTGCTTTAATAATGGGATGCATTTCTACAGTAAAATTAGAAAACTTCGTCGGTCTCGTTATTTATTGGCCATACATTGTATGTAAAATTTTAATCCTAATTTTTCTAATTGAATGGATATTCAAAAACTCTGCAGATGTGGATCGTTATTGATTTATGGCGAAATCTAAACATTCTGCTTATATTAAAAAATTAGAATATTGTTATATTTCTATATTTTAGGGTGTCCCATAAGTTTCTTTCTTTTTCATATTAAGAAAAAAATAAGCAATAATTCGTATTACATCAAAATTTATTGAATAATATATAATCCATTCTGTTCTATCACCTCTCTCCATCTCTCCGGAAGCCTCATAATATCTTCTTGCCAAAATTTCCCAGGTTTATTGGCAAAATATTGATTAAGGTACATTTTTATATCATTTTTTGAATTAAAATTTTTACCACGTCAATAATTTTTCAATGAAAGAAATAAATAATACTAAACTACCCCCTTCCAGTCTCACCAAATGCATAGCAAAACTTTTTTGGATGTAGGCCAGGTTTAGCTATAGTTAAAGCTTCTGTACCCTTGGTCCAAGACCGTTTACGTTGGATATTCTCATAGAGTATCCAACTTTCATCTCCAGTGACAAGCCTCTTCAAAAAAGGTTGGCTATTGTGTCGTTGGAGAAGATGATCGGATGTTGAAATACGCTGAAGTTTATTTGAGTCAGTCAGTTCATGAGGAAGCCACACATCTGAACGATTGATGTAGTCCAATTTTGTCAGATGATTATGGACGGATGTTCGTGGAAATTCTAACTTGTTAGCTATTTCGCGAACAGAATATCGTGGATTTTCTTCAACTATGGCTATGATTTGATCTGTGTTCATTTGCGAAAAAAAAGAGCTGGACGCGCCTGATACGCACTCTCAGTATATGACATATCTCCTTGCCTACAAAAAGGAAGGTCTTCAAATGAAATGAAACAATTAAGCCATAGTGATCTTTAATGATGGATTGTATTTACCATTTTCAATGGTCGCAATATAGGGGTTTTCAAATTTGAGGCGAAATGCAGCGCAAAATTAAGCCATGATGGCGGCGAATGAAGTTCGACACGTCAGCAAAACCATTGTCTAAGACTCCCCAAAACGAATAGAAAGGGAAGCGCGTTATCCTGCAACCCCCCAGATTCTACTCCCATTGCTCGCGTGCAGGATCCAGCGGGTGCAAAACCCGAACATTAAAAACGACCTGCTTTAATTTTTAACTACAGAAACTAATGAAATAATTAAACGTACACTGCGAATGTTTCATCGCGAATATTTCATTAGCCTGGCAATGCAAGACTGTATCACATACGCTCCAAAGAAACAAATATTTGATCGGAGGCGGCTTGAAAAAATAAATATTTCATGAGAAATAGCGAATACACAGGATTGATTAATATAGAAGACAGGGCAGGATTATTCTGCCCTTTTCGATGATGTTATATATTTAAATGCATCCCTTTTTAACCCATTAATCCCCATCGATTGATTGAATTATCCAAGTATCGCCATTCGTCCGATGAATTTATTATTTAAAATTTTAACCCTTTGTCCGCCACTTATCGTTACGCAAATCCACTTATCTGTCAAGACCGCAGTAACGTGTATGAAGCTTGTATATAAATAAATAAACACTGTCGATAGCACACAATATTCGGTAATTTCTTTGAATAAACATAAAAAATACACTTGAAATCGATTCATTTTAACATTCACACATCATTATTAGTCGATACACTTGGGTACAATCGTACGATGTACGCAAGATATTCTCTCCGTCTCTGTATCTTTCCAAATTCAACGTGCGAGACTCTCCGTCTCTGTCTGACTCTGAGCTCAATATGTAAGAATGCTCTTTCTGAATCACTGGAATTCGGTCGCAAATAGGCGACCGTACTACCATACAGGTTAATTGACTTAAAACAATATACACTTAAACCTTTTTTTGTGCGGCTTTTTTTTATCCGAATTCGAAGTTATGCAGTTTTTTTGAAGCAACTTTTTCTATACTGGGGTCGGCAATACAAAGAAAAAAATATTATTTCAAAGCAATTTTTGTATATTATCGTAATTTGGAATTATAAAATCATATGTATCAAAAAATATACTAAAGGTGTTAATATACAATCATATTGAACTCGCAGTTATTAAATTTTTATGTACGAAATCACAATTGGTATTAAAAAAATATCGTTATTACGGCTATTCCAAAACACATTAATTTTGAATTGAAAATATCAGCTCTAGATGTTGACAATTCAATAACTTTTTATTATTCATGTTGACAGCACACAACATCATCGTTCAAGTAAATAAATAAGATGTGATAAATCTTATCGTTGGTTGTGTTTACACAATACTAGACTCTTTTAAAATTCAATATTATACAGTAATTTTATATCGCATTGTGGGCAGATAAATCTTATTGAAAATCAATATCGTATACATGCAAGTTTATCAATAGCGAAACACACGTGACTTGTATGACATGGTAACATAAAACGCTGACCACTCGTTGACCATAATTATGGGCGAAATCACATTTATGATGAATGATGTGGGGTTTTATAGAGGAGGCGATGAATTTCGATGGAATGCGGAAAATTAATATTGTGTATTCTTAGGGAAAATAAATCGTGATGATGTCGAGATTAGAAAATGGAATGAGAACAATCGGAATTATCCGATGGGCTTCCCGGGCAAATTACGCCTTCTAGTGAAAGTGAATATCGTTGAGGCGATTTTTTTTCAATTATTTATAATTTTATGGGTTCGAAGATTAACCAGGCCAGGTCTGGTCCCGAGATTAAAATGTGCGGTTGATGTGGACCAGGCAGAGCATGGGCGGAACGTGTCACGAAAATTACTGTGGCAGTGTGATGGATGAAACACTCAACGGGCTGGGCGCCGTCAAGTGAGATCATAATCGCAAATATATTCCATATGAATGGGTAAAATTAAAAAAGGTTATCATCGTGAGATCTTATATAAGTCTACAATTACATTCGTACAAAAAACTATTAAATCATCGAGTGGTAAGCGGAGGAGTAAGGACCGTAATTTGATGGATGATGCTGGAGAGGCGTCGATGATGTATAATGACTAAATATGGGATATTATGAATATTTCGTGATGTGCTTCGAGGTATATCTAGCAAATGGGAAGACACTAAGCATGTCAAGTTTATTTTTTTCTAAATCATCCGATTATATGATTTTTAAAATGACTATTGAAAATTAGATAACAATATAACAACATAATTGAAACATGTCTTAAATATCTGAAAATATTACCGAATATGGTATTGGAATCATCTTAAGATCGGTTGGTAATATTCTCAATATGGTGGAAAAAATGATGAAATAAGAAATAATTTATATTCATTACCCATATGCACCTATTGAACTCCATGTAACTGTGTGTTACATTGATTGTGCTGTAAAAGTGTAGAAAATTCTGAGGGAAATATCACACGTATAAGCCACCTCCCGTATATATTAACGCGTTTTTCATACATTAACGTCAGTAACTATCTTTATAAAAACCCGTGCGCTCTTAAATGTGCGTCCAATGAAGGTTTATATTCAAATTCTTCAACTATTGGAATCATCAGTTACAATCTTGAAACGTTCAAAGATCTTCTTTGGCTACAGAACACGACTCTCTTTGATGAAATACCCCCGTACTAAAATTCTAACACTTTCCGAAAAGGTTGTCATTATCTTGCGACCATATCAAGCGATTCGAAAGATCTACGCCCGCAACGCATTAACACTTTCGTCGCCCAGCCTGAATCAGTGTTGTTTCTCACGGGGTACAAAATCGATAGTCGGGGCGTAAACAGAAGGAGTAGCGATGTGATATTAAACGCACGTTATAAACACGGACGACCAGAATGCGACATGTGACAAATCTTCTCTCAGGTGTTATTTATCTTTGATCGATAAGTATCACCAATTACTTTGTCATTAGCCAAACTAACGAACACAAAGTGAAGATAAGCAAATGCGAATGCAAGTTCGAGATCGATCTTGAAAGATATTTGTCTGGAAGACATAGATAGTAGAAAAACGTTCGTAAAGTTAACATTTGTAAGTCGTTATAGAAATACGTAATAGGGAGACACTGGATTCGCTTTTCGGAAACTGCACTTACTCTTCATTCGGTGGAAAAGTATACATTTTCTGTAAACATATCAGTGTTTATACTCAAATCAGAAAATTCCGGGAAGTTCTTGTAAGAGAATAATTGTTCAAAATCACCTCATATGTGTTTGAGTTGTTTTAGTTAATATCATGCTACATAATATAATGTTATATTTGATTTTAAGCATTTTATGTATAGTACACTCAAACATATTTTTGTGCGATTTCGAAGTTATGCGGTTTTTTTCTTTTTTTATATCATAAAGAGTACGCATCGATATAATTTGGATAAAATAAGAAATAAATCATCAATACTAACCGATTTTTTTTTCATTTTTCCAATCTTTCGACTTTTAAAAATACTATTTCCAAAAGAATTTCCAAAATTCCAACTATTTAAGAAGTTACAGCTGTTTTAGTTAGACGCGGCAACTTGGCCAGTCCTACTATAATGAAATCTTTTAACGTGTTTTTCTTGAAATTGCTTTTTTCAACACGGTTGAAATGATATCTCATGTTTTAATTAATTCATTTACTTCAAACTGGGTACAAATCCTTTCTATATAGCCCTCTATTATTCCTACCAGATTTATGTCAAAATTTATTTTTTAATTATTTTTAAAAAAATGACAAAATAATGCCAAAAAATTACTTGACTGAATTTTTTTTAAGCAGTTGTTTTTGTGATTATTTTTTTGAGTTAGGAACTGTAGTGCATTTTTACTTATTATAGATTATATTTTTGAAAAGAGAAAATGATGATATTGACACGGGGTATACTATTTTCACTTTTTCTGGAACACAACTTCACTTTTTCTATGTAAGTCAAAGCTTTTTACGCGATTTTCTGCGGAACGCATCTATCGCACAAAAAAAGGTTTAAGTGAATATGTATATTTTATTTATTTTAATTTTATGACTATTATGTTAACTAACTCTAACTAAGAAAACGTCCACCAAAATTACGCGATGGGGCCTCCGTATAGTATAGAATATCTAATGGACGCAGCGATGAACGAGTTAAAATGCGCTTTTGCATTAGGTAATTTTCACCCAACGCTACAGCTTAAAAAATGTATCATAAATTATGCTAATGATCAATATATTTCTATATATATATTATATATACATATATATATCTTTACATTTCTATGAAGTGATATAAAGCTCTATTAAATCAGTCTGTCCAAAAAACAGCTAATCGACTGCATGCTGTTTTTAGATTAATTTTGTATTTCATAAAAATAAAAATATTTCGAACACAGATTCTAATCGGTATTGATGAGATGTAAGCAATGGAATACAAAAAAATGGTTATTTAGAAACATGTCAAGATAACGGTCATAGACCGATGATAAGTTAATCTCCTCACTCATGACGAAAGTCAATAGGTTTCCGTATCTAACGCTGAGATCTTAATAATTATGCATTTTATTTTCAAGATGAAAAGCATGATTGATCATCCGAAGAATCTATGATACCAAATACAATGTTAACGCGAAAGAAGAACAACAACACACGAATAAATACAGTAACAAAGGCCCGGGACGATATCACTCCAGATTTGATCAAATCGTGGTTTTCAATTAAAAAAATCTCATTGTCCTAGAGATAGACAAGTTTCTTTTTCTTTGCGAGTCAACGATAAGAGTTCTGCTGCAACATTTTACATCCAGATGATAGATACAGGGCTGTCGCCTGGCCTTAAGAAGACCAGTCATCGCCTCCGGATAACGAGTCTAAAGGGTGATAAATTATGTGTTGAAGCATTTTCAAAAATAAAAAATGACGCCATACTATCTCCACTTCCACTCCTGGTGATGGACGATGCGATGAAAAGAGCGATAAGCTTAATGAGGACCAAATGTCGAGACTCTGATTTTAAGATCTTATTCTACGACGAACGATTCGTTTCAATGACGGAAATTTGAATCATCGAAATGGGTTTATTGACATTATTACTTTTTCGTGAGACTTGGCATTATACTGTGTGAGATTATCTGGGGAAAATTGTTTAATCTCTTCCTTGAAATTTGCATATTTGGATGTAAACAGCTAATAGCCTCATATGATCCCATTGACCTATGCATCTGTTTTATATGACGCTCGAAATTTATGCCACATAACCAGTCTTATTAAGTTGAATTTTATTCACATTAAAATTTTACATCAACATAATATAATGGCAATGGATACTGGGTCGTATAATAATTTATTTTTCAATATAAACAAATCAACTTGTCTTATAATTTTGATTTGGTAATCATATAAGCAAAATAACAGATAAATATATTTTGAGTTTCAAATAAAAAGGTTGACGTTATCTGATAACATACTGTGAATGTCTAAAATCTTTCCAAATACAATATGACAAATAATAAGATTGAATCTGAGGTCATGTTCCGGCTGCCGATTAAGCGATTTTCGATCATTTCCAAGAATATGATGAAGAATGTACGCCATGTTTCACATCAATACGTCATCACTAATAGGAATTACAATAATAAAATTAATTTTATTCCTATATCAATAGATTTTATAAAGCATCAATAGTCTGTGGCGTGGAATAAAATTGACTCGGATATGAATATGATGTAAGCATGCAAAAATCTTTCTTACATCGCCCTCTAGTTGGCCATGATCAATTAAGTGGAAGTGGCTCGTTATCGAAGTCTCGCAGTTGGGTCTTGCCTTTTTCTTAGAATTGGCAAATAAATCATCACATAACAATCAAGCTTTTTATAATAATTTTCTTAAGTTTTTACTGTATTTTCTATCAGATAGTTGAAGGAAACACGTCAGCTATCTTGATTAAAGCATCATTGAATTGGTCTGTAGCCTAATGATCCAAATAGGGGGAAATGACAAATCCACAAATAACAACAATATTGTTAATTGTATTGCAACAGTGAGGTCATTAGTCTTTCGTTGGATTAAAAAAACCACAATTCAATCATTGCCACTAGTACAAATAAATAGGACTACTCCATCATTATCAGATTAATCATCAGCTTGAAAAATACACTTTTTTTTAATCTTTGAAAATAATTTGTATCAAGTGTTGAAACTTAATCACGTTCGTCGATCAAATTTCATTAATTTTCTTATCATTTTTTGTTCACACAATTAAAAATATTATTTCTGCGAATCTCCTATTTTAATTTGATTTCATGACGGGATATACTAAAATCGTATACATATTCAAGAGCCGTCCATAGCTCCACGATGTATAGCCAACTACAAGGTCCAACACGCGGAGCGCCTGCACGAAACCACAATAACAACAATTTGTTTAGTTATTAATTATGCACGTATGTTTATATTTAATATTATGTATATCTCTATCATTTGCATTGATTGACTTGATGACGCTATTCTATATGACCTCTTCTATTATTGGAATTCATTGAGCTTGAGTTTCTATATCCATTAATATTAGGTTGGGGAAAAAGTTCGTAGCGTTTTTATATTATTTTATTTTACAACATTTTTATTGCGTTTTGGCAAAGTGTATATTATTCATTCGATAGAGCTCTTCTTGTTCTACAAATATGTGTTACTAATCTTTTTGAATAATTGAGTTTTTTTATTATCTTTGAGTTTTAAGAATATAATATCCAGGAGGTAAAAAGCAACATTTTCGACACCTACTCTTCTTGGCTTTTCATCGACGTCAAAAATTTGCATCGTATATGGAGAAAGTGTCATGGGTGAGTCTACAGCACGGAAATAGTTTGCAATGTTCAAAAATAACGATTTTGATGTTGAAGACACGCCTCGTAGTGGAAGACCTTCTGAATTCGACGAAGAGCGTCTTAAATCACTTGAAGGAGGACAGTCGCCAAACAAGTCGTGAATTGGCTGAAAAAATGAATTGCGATCATAAAATGATTCTCAATCATTCAATAGGATTTGCCGAAAAATTGGGAGTCTGGGTGCCTTCATATTGCTTCTCAACATCTCGCCCGCCATCGAGCAACACGCGTTCATAAACAGCGCTTTTTGTACCGAATCGTCACGGCAGATGAGAAATGGTGCCTATATACATAAACATGAAGCAAAGAAAGGAATGGATGGCTCCAGGAGATTCGCCAAAGCCGAGAAGAGTCAAGCTGGATCTTCATCCATACTCCTTCACGACAACGCCAGGCCTCATGTTGCACAAGTCGTCAAAGCCGCACTCCAAGAGCTCGAATGGGAGGTCATTCAGCATCCACCGTATTCTCCAGACTTTGCACTGGCGGATTACCAACTTTTCCGCTCCTGTCGAATCATTTGAGATGCGTTACCTTCAACAACGAAGACGATCTTAAAAACTGTCTCAACAAATTCTTCGATACCAGACCGGGCAATTTTTGGTAAAACGGCATCGACAAATTGATCGAGAGGTATGAGGAGGTAATGAACAGCAACGGCGAATACATGGCTAATTAATTTATTGTTAAAACTATTGATTTTCGTTTAAAAAAAATGTTTGATAAAAACGCTACGAACTTATTCCCCAAACTTACAATTAGCTTATTAGACGCTCGTATCAAAGTCCTTTTGATCCTATTAAAATTTCTTATGACTATTGTTCAATATCAAGTCCAATGGTTGCAGTTTATTATCAATACAGTATAACTACATAAATTATATTCCATGATGAAATGTACTATATTTAAGGTCTCTTTATTAGCTATTGTTTGGGATTTATATGTTGTTCATGTTAAATTAACCATAAGTTGTATTAAATACATATCTTTTATGTCACGTAATCATCCCATTATAATGTCAAATTGGTTGTATATCTTCGTTTTAATATCACAAATACGATACGAGGCTATTTTCGAATTGTAGTTTGGATAAAATAACTACATATATTCTTTAATTGATACGATATCTTATGCTATGTTAATTTCTCATACATATATGTAAATTGCCCATGAATATAATTAAGCGATTTTATATACTATTAAATATATCCGGTTTTATCGAAATTGCCCAATCGATAATCTTACGAAGTCCTTAGCATATATGAAACATATGGAAGTCATAAATAAATACGTCGTTCTTAAAAATCATGATCTTACATTCACCCATGTTCAAGTTTATCTTCCTATCTTCGAGACATCAATCAGATTTATGAACCAGACCCACGAGTTATTTACAACTCATGTTGTAATGGATTAGATTATAATCGCTCGTACGGGTTTACGTTTTAATCATGCCTGGCTGATTATTTATTTTATAATATTGCATATTGGATTTTTTGCGAGAGTGCGTATTTTCGGCTATGCGATGCTGCTGGATCATCTTCTAGATGCGAAATTCGAGAAGATAAAATCCCTGCGGGCATCGGCATAAGGCGAGCGAAAAACCAAACTTAACTGGAAAATGTTCCCCGGGAGGATGTCACAGACCCCAAAAAAAGATTGCATGTATGATGTCTTGATGAAACGAGAAAGATACGACAAGTCGAATAGCTGATGGCGAAAGATAGGCCCCGAAAGTTTCATCCCCCCGGCTTCGCAGAAAGCTTTACTTCGCAACTACGTAACAGATGGAGGGATCGTATAATAAAATGAAGTTTTCCTCGGAGGCTTTTCCGAGCGGAGAAACCCTATTTAATATTATTATCATATCGGAGGCGTATTCAAGATGGCCACGTGGACGATATTCGAAGACGAGATAAGTATTATTGAGTTTGATCGATCAATTTCATCACATTGTTGTATTTGTCGAGAGGCTTTTGTCTTTGGCGCGCCCTTGACCTCGCGGGGGATGCTAAATTGCCCCCCAAGACGAGGATGAAAATCGAATCAAGGATAATAGCGTTAAAAGCTATTATTATCATGACGACGAAGCGTTGGGAACCTTGTAAAATTTCTTACCTTATATTCACATGATACACGTCTAGGCAACTTACATACAAGTATGCCAAGATACGTGCTCAAAATTTTAACCCCCTCATAACTAGTTTCGAAATTTATTACACACAGCTAAATATACTCGAAATTGAATACTCTACGTACTGCGGCAACATCTATAAATATTAGACGTTTAATGAACACGTTGCTCCATTCATCCGATGCTATTGCAATAAATAAATAATGATGGAGCCTAAAAAGATCAACGATGAATATAAAACGTACGCTGCGCTCCTATGTTCAAACACTTCTTCTATTCATGAGATTATGCTGATTGTAGCTGCGGATGAGGAAATCGTGCAATTCATAAACCACTGCCATATATTAATTGACCACGATATCCTTGTTCGTTCCGTTGATCCAGGATGAACAATCTAAACAACCTCAAAAAGGTCAAGCATACCTAACTTTAAAAAATTTAATTTGATATGAATAATATAGAATAATGCGATTGGGAATGAATCGGCGAATCAATAAAATATTAATTTATAAATATTTCTGAAAGATTGGTTTTGAATTTAGTCGATGCGGGCAACTAAAACAATATGACTTATGTGTTTATGGAGATTGAATATTGCCAATATTGAAATCAATTATAAAGTTATTGTTCATAGACCCGATTGGGTCCGAGTCTCAAACATATTAAATTTAAGTGGGACATTTATCATCGGATCTATGCGATCGTGTAATCAATTTAGTGATTTTTTCATATTAAATTTAATAAAGATCATGATTATTTGAATGTATTTCAAATTTTTATATTTACCTTTCCCTACCGGTGATGTATTTACTACACCTCGACTCTAATAATGGGAATATCGATATGAAATATAATAGATATGGGATTCAAAATTTTTGTATTCCTCCGTAATATAATTAAGAATCACATCAAAGTATTATAGTATATAAGTATTCATCTGCAGCGACGGAAATAAATAATTTGTCGGGAAATCGGGAATTTTGCAAGTTTTAGTCCGTGTCTGCATTTTAATCAGCAAGTTGCCTGGCTTCCAAAATCAGATCCAGACTAAATGACGAAACATTCGATGCTTTTTTTTAAATTTACCAATGTTATTTCTTGAACTATTGAAAATTCCGGTCTCGGGATCCCGGGACTGATCCCGCGATGGTCTAATACAATCCCGAAATCCCGGAATCGAAATTTTGGCTCAGGATTGGATTCCCTAGATGGAATGATACTTTAATAATTATATTTACCGTCACGCTGGAAATTATAATATAAACAGGAAATCATATGATAGGTTTCTAAGATTCGAATCAAGGAAATTAGTCTACATCATTTTCATCTTCACGATATGGCATCATCACTCATTGCGAGCACATTGACGGGTCTTTCAGAATAACTTAAATGTCAATCGGTCAAATGCACGAAGCCATACGAAAACTAATGAAATGAGGTACATCAAGATCTAGTATTCAAACATTGTTAAATAATGTTATCGTGGACTGCAGTTGACAGTAAATAGACAAATATAATAGAGACGATGATTCAAACATAATACCGAACTCCTTTCACGTCAGCTGTCATGTTAACTTTGTTGAACCGATGCAATTGTTATTCGCGATAATAAAAACACGTGCTTTAATAAATGCAGAATCACATGAAAATATGATGGAGATGGGAAAAGACGAGAGATTTATAGAACCGTTAGCACCATTGTATATAAGCTGATTAATAGTCCAAGATCTAATCTTTAATTATGGTCGTTATATTCATAAAAATTGCAGTAATCGATACTGCACAGTGGCGAGATTAAGCCTGATCTTCTTTAGAACACCTCGTTTATGGTTATCTTCGGCTGAAAGAGCATTTATTCGTATCGAAAATAGATATAAGGTATTAGTAGAAATCCATAGTAATGATGCGTTCGACGATGTGCTCGATGTATAGGCGGGAATAACTGGAAACGTTAATGGCGTATTCCTGCGTAATAAACGTATGTTAAATACGTTATTTTGACATCAACGGAAGTAAATTTAATTAACTTGTAATTTATGGAACATGAAAAATAATAGACTGAAAATTGCGTATAAATCGACGGAATGGTTTTAGAACAGCGTAATGTGCTATTAACTAGTTCTTTCTGCATTGGGCCATGGAAGGATGTATCGGTTTTTTAATTAAAAAAAGGTATTTATTGTGTGTAATTATGACGTGGATGATTTATTATAATGTGAAAAGTATTCATACGTGTATCCAAAGTCAATAAAAATATTTATTGCGATTTTAATATAAGACTATTAACACCATGCATAAACATCATTTGGACGCAGAATTATTTTTTGTAGGAATTTTAAGAATTTATGAAAGTCATAATGGCACGTCAAAAAATATGGCACAGGGTCTGTATCATCAGGAAAGTAAGCATATCATAAATATTTTTCATATTGAAATAACAATTCTTTAAATCCATGTATTTAAACTTCAATGGGCTTTCTATCAAATCTTCCAACAATTCTACGTTTACATACGATGTTGTCGAATGTTCCAAATTAATAGTAATATTTAATTTTAAAGTACGTTTAGTGCTTCGGAAACTTCAACTAATGGAATCTGTGCATACATACGGTTCTTCGATTTCTTCGTCTGCTTAAAAACTTTGTAGTCTGGTATACTTTGAAATAGTCGCACGATTTAGCAGTTGGACTCGTACTTGAAATGTTCTGGATACAATTTTAACAAATTACACTTAATGTCTAAATAGTATAATATTTTTCACTTGATTGTTGATTGTGTTAAGAGAAGATGGAAGAAGTTGATTGCCTTAAATATGGACGACAGACATTCATTTAATCAATAAAACTCGGTTTTTTTTTAATCAAAATGAATTTAAAAAATGTGATGGGTTCTCAAAAGGGTTTATGCTGTAAAAAGTGTTCACGGAATATTGTGTTGAATTATACAATGGGAACTAATTATTGCTTGTGGAATTCGTTATTAAAATTATTTTGTAGATACCGCGATTACTATGGAGTCTTTAAGATTTATGAGAATCATATTTAAATGTCTGCTTGTTATAGAAACGGACTAAAACCCATTTACGTAGAAATATTTACCTCTTTCCGATGTTTTGGGGGGCACTTAATATAAAGTTTTGGGCTTAAATCCAGCAAGAAATCTTAATATTTTCAATGGAATGTCTTAATTCAGATTTAGCTTGGTTTCATGGATCTGAAAAAGTAAATGTAGAAAATAATTTATAAACGAATCAGTAGTGAAATAATCATTATTTTTAAATATTAACAATATATTTGCAAATCCAGTCATATACGTAGGCGTCCTTGCACGATTTAATCCCTCAAAGAGGTAAGACACAATGTTGTGTTCGAATTCCAGTGACTCATAAAGAGCATTCTTACACATTGAGCTCGGAGATAGACAGAGACAGAGAGAGTATGTTGCGTACATCGTACAATTGTATAGATCATTAATCCAAATTTATCGACGAATAATGATGTAATGAATCGATTTCAAATGTATTATTTATGTTTACTTGAAGAAATGACCGAATATTGTGTGCTATTGACAGTGTTTATTTATTGATATACAAGCTTCATACACGCTGCGCGGTACTGAAAGATAAGTGGATTTGTATGGATAATAAGTGGCGTAAATACAAATATAGCGTCTAAGATTACGATGATTTTTCATTAACACACTACTCAAAGGATTAATCATTCGCCTCAGAATAAAAATTTTCAGTTCCAGAAAAATAAAGTTGGGAAGACCTGGATCGAGACGATCGATCGTAAATGTTAATATTTCCATGCTCCCAAATTTGTTGTTACAGTGAAATATTTTCCAAGATTCTCGTTTTTTTTTAAATTGGCAATTAATTTAAGATGGCAAAAAACAACATCAGTTAGCAGCTCAGATTAATGTCTGGTTTCAAAATTCAGTTAGAAAATAATTATCAAGTAATATGAAGTAAATCTGAGTCCCGTCAGTTTTTGGGGGGCTATAAATTGGCTTTAGAAACCTTTTCGTTTTTGAGATCGCCTTGAGCGTGAAATAACCGACAGTTCGAGCTCATTAATGGCAGCGGCTGAAAGCCTCCGACGAGATTCCTCAATTTTCACAGCTATTCTTCGTTTATAATTACTTTTGATTATATTTCTGCGAAATTGCTCGACACAAATTTAATTTAAACAAATACTCTGAGGAACGACCGAAAAAAAATCAATTAGCCGAAGATAAATAGCATTGAAGTACAAAATCTTCATGGCGTACGTTCTACGTGTACACACGGAGCAATTGCAGAATATTTACACGTATCAGGTTAATGGATTCTGCCATTTCGTTTTAATTACAGGGCAGATTCAGTGCATACATGCGAACAAATCGAGTTGGTTCATATAGATTAGCGTATTTTTAAAACGGAAATTAAAGCCTTATTGAGTAATCGTAAGCAGGCAATTTATAAATGAAATCTAAAAGCTTTTTTCGGCCCGGCATTTCAAAAAGTAATCACGTTCAACGCACACATTGCGTCACATTTAATACATTTTTTTGGTCATAGCGAATAGTAGAAGCAAATTAGTGATAAATTCATGCACATAATCAACGATAGAATCTGCTTTTGGATCGGAATTTATTGCCGTTATCAACTGATGTATGATATTAATCAGCGACGCAAATAAAGCTGTTAAACTGTTTTCTCTTTGTTATAACAACAGATTAATTGTGTTTGATTAAAGTTTTCTCTCATCGCAAAATTACATTTGGAAAATGCCTAAATAATTTTCTATATATTAATCACAGCAGTTTATAAGCAGCGATATATATATAGAATCAGCCTGAACAAGTGTTATGAACATAAACATATTACATCAAATTTTAGATGAGTTGAAGAAAATACAGCTTGAAAGAGTACTAAAAAATATAGTGTTTTAGGATGAGATCAACATACATAATATCTGTTGTATGGTCAAAAAGAAAATTTATTAACAATTTAAATCAGCGAATAGTCATCAGTAAGGAATCCAATCCCGAGCCAAAATTTCGATCCCGGGATTTCGAGATTGCATTAGACCATCCCGGGATCCCAGGATCGGGATTTTCAATAGGTTAAGAAATAACATTGATAAATTTGGCAACTTGCAGGCAACTTGCTGCTGAAAATGTACGCTCAGCCTCCACACTCGTTGGAGGTATCGTCATCAGTTATTTAAATACTAGTTCGAGTTGATGACCGCGTGAACACGTGACAGGGACTAAAACTCGCAAAATTCCCGATTTCCCGACAAATTATTTATTTCCGTCGCTGTAAATGAATACTTATATACTATAATACTTTGAAATGATTCGTAATTATATTACGGAGGAATACAAAAATTCTGAACCCCGTATCTATTATATTTCATATCGATATTCCCATTATTAGAGTCGAGGTGTAGTAAATACATCACCGCTAGGGAGAGGTTAATATAACAATTCCAAGCGTCCAGATTTCACATATTTTTAGCAATCTGTTTTCACACAAATGCTTCATATTTTTATCGGAAAACATCGCTGGAGCAATTGATAATTCACATCTTTCATGCTTTCAAGTTATTCGATACGCATATCGACGAGCGCAAATATATTTGCGCGGTAATTGAGTACTTCGTGCAAAAGCATCACAGATATTTGTGTAATAAAATTGTGCTTAAAGAATACTTTGCATAATATTGGCTGGCAGAAGAGTTTCTAAAGCATGCGTTGCCTAAGACTTATATATAATGTATACGAAGGCAAAAGGGGGACTTCCACGGACCCTTCAATTTATGTGTAAAAATGAATAAAAGCAAAAAAAGTGCTCCATATTTATCTCCCAAATAGTTTTGAATTTTGAAGATGGGGGCTCGAAAATATCGATTGCCCCGGGGCTTGCACTTTCTATGAAATGCCCTATTATAGAGTTTGAATACTTGAAATACTCATATTTCTTATATATTATAAAATTCTCTTCTTTAAAGCTTACTATATTGATCGATGATACAATATGTGTGTCATAGTCCAAACATTACGTTTGTTGTGTTTCCATCTATGGTAATTGTTCAATAATATAGAATCTGTATCATATATATTTTAAATTTTGCAAAAAAACATCTTTTTGGTGATTAATGACTCGTGTTTTAAACGAATTCTATTAATCAATTGTGTAAATATCTTGAATTGTATAAAACAAATTAGGAAAATTGAAAGAGAAATTCACTGTGAAAATAGAAAAAATAAAATCAAAACTGTTATAATATTATAAAATTAGATGATCAGGAGTAAATCTTAATTTTTTAACCTAATCAAATTCTAAACCGCGTAAAGAGTCTCAATTATGATGATAATTTCGTAAATTGTTCATAGATATAATCCCATTTTTAAAAAAATTATCCAGTTCCAGTAACATTACTTTCAGAGCACACATAACAAAAAATTCATTGGATGCCTTTCCCAAGGGATTCTCTTATGAAGATCATTGTCCTTTACATTTAGGGGTATGATGACTGTAAAAAATGGCTAAATTTGCTTGTAAATATTTTGAGAGCGCATGCTGCTGTTATAATGAAGCCAATTAATATTTTAATAAATTATTGCCGCGCTATAATGAAGATTTTTTTGAAATAAACATGCAACCTACGTTTGCTTGATTGCGGCCATTAAAAGGCGTCATGATGCCCGCGGGGGTTTCTTTAGAGACTCTCGCTCTGCGGAAAGACTCTTTCGTTGATAAATTTGAATCAATATTCTATCATCATTAAGCCGGCTGTTTTATGACGTTTGTCCATTACACAATATGAAAAATCCTCGACATGGTTTCCCATATATTTGAGTATGATTAAATCTCGTAACGGATGGGATTTTCGGTAGTGTTTCGCCGCGTGTTCTTATATCTCGCTGTCATATCTCCGGGCCGGTTCATAACTCTCTCAAATTGCCGGGGCTTTTTTTTAAATTTAGGGTAGAGGGTGCGTTGATGAGATTCAAAAAATCTCGATACAGGTAGAGTCCTAGGATGGAGGAGGGCCAGTAATTGTGGTTCGCAGCCCCCGCGGCCGCAGGCCTCATGAGAGCTCTTTAAATCAAGCCGGCCATTATGCACAACAGCTGTTGGCGTGTTTCTCCTTAAAAGCATTCGATTCATCTCCGATAAACTTCTTAGCAGCTTTTAAACATGACTTGTGTTTTAAAATGATTACGGCCTGCAGCCACGGAACCTCAAATGTAACATGCCTACTCACCCATCTGATTAGCCCTTGCGCTGTGTATTTTTTTCCTTTTTGACGAAACAATTTCGTTATATATTGCTCCAATCTTGCGCCTGCATAATGCGCAACCTCTCCTCTAAATAAATATGCAAATTTCAATACGTACGTTTTAATTTTTATGGCCACTTCTGGATAATTTATATGTGGCGAGCGCATAAATTTAGGGTGGTAGGAATCTTTAAGTGCACGCCCGCTTTGGGAGGCGAATTGAATTGCTCCTCGATGCGTCTTTTGATTACAGGAATTCCTAAAGCATCCTCAATTTGCGACCTTGTATAAATGGTAATCTCGTGGCACATCCTATAATTACTTAATACTCATAGACCATAATTATTGACTATATAAAGAGATCTTTTTTTTTTCGAGAAGCCACACACAATAATGCTTAATTAGACGCCGAATATATCATCATATGAACTCTTAGGGTTTTCAATTAATTTCTATCAAAAGGCATCATCAGAGAACCCCATTCAATGATTATGTCGTTTCCTAGATACTGCCTTTTTTATGGCAAATTCTTCGTATAAGTTTACGGAAATATTTTTGATGAACGAGATTATATCATTATCTTCGTATGACACCTTATTACGTAATGACATCAATTCTTAACAATTTTGTTCATTTGGATAATAAGATAATCGAGCGAATTTGAAAAGCAAAATCTTCAGCATCATTGACGAAAATTGGTATGACAAATACAAATATAATTTTCGATAGTTCATCTATTTGTCTTGTAGTTAAATATAGTCTCTTTTTTTATAAATGAAAATATCATTGAATTAATAAAGCTGCCTTTTTCTGAACATCTTCACACATTTTGCAATGTAATTCCCCTGATTCGATAGTCGAATGAACCACGTTGGATATCCTGACAAAAGCGAATTACTGATGAGTTTATTCGTTCAGAGGGTCAATTGGAGTAGTCCTTGGGTAGTAGGTTAAGCGCGCTTAACCTACTAATTAATTTAGCCGTATATATTGTGACTAAGACTTTGTAATGGCTGGATTAGTGTTAGAAGAGATGTTTAAAAATCGAACACGCACTTTTACGACTCTAATGAAGTCTTGTGCCTCGTGATCGTTGCCTTGTATCGAAAGGGTAAATAAATGATCTTATCTTCTTCTTTTTCGACGTCTTTCCGAATAAACAGATCACAATCAAAGAGGAGGAGCGTCTTGTGTTCCGAATGACCCCCCCGGTGCGGAATCCGTAGCCGAACAAGGCAACAATCAGAGATTGCCGCAGCGACAAAGGCAACGCAATTAGCTTGAGAATTCGGTTGATAGCCCTCGATAGTCGTTTGTGCAAAAATAGATCATTAAAATATATTAAGATTTATTATATTATATTCCATAGCACACAAGCGATTAAATAATTCCAAATTATCATAAAATGAAATCTTGAAAATCTCATTGAAAATTGAAGTCAGTTATATCACAACCGTCGATATTATATCCATATACTCTATATCTATTGAACATTTCCATTTAAAGTCATTCAAAATTTGAATGTATTTTTGACCAAATATGAAGTACCAAGAATATAAAACAATATAAAACTAGAGTGACTTTTAAAATGCATAAACAATCATTCAAAATAAGAACACGTATTAACACAAATAAAGTGATTGTCCCGCATATAGGCCGATAGGCATATCTGACTTAATTAGCCATAAATAAACTGAAAGCTTGTGTCGTATGGTGTATAATTTATTTCTGATACAATATATTAAAGTATCTGATATTTAGCATGGTGATAAATTAGATAATATTTCTATGAAACATAATGATGTCAATATTGTTAAAATGGCAAAACAACTTTAGCTTAATGTTTCCAACAAGATGTGACAGAGTTCTACGTCCCACTCCTCAGGAATTCATCAACTTCCAAAGTAATATAATCCAAGTCCCGTGAAAAGACAAACCATCCAGAATTTCCTCGTCAATTTCCTCACACAGATTTCGCTCTTAATGCAGTATAAATAACATCAGCGACTATAATATGCTTAATATGAAATATTATTACTTAGTTGTGGTGTTGCGATGATTATTGCAGCTTTGTATTCAATGAAATGCCGCATGTACGTAAAACTTTAATTTGCTGAAAATATCTTGGAAAGGAAATGCAATAACACGGCGTTACCAACTGGTTCATACTACGTAATTATTGAACCATTCTGCAGTTGCAAGGCAATAATGAAACATGGGAACTTCGTCAAAGTTATAAAGTAAGCTAAACTCTGAACAATGCGTATTGTTACATTGTTATAGCTTTCGTCTTTGACAATAGCTTTCATTTGAGAAAAACATTTTAGCGTTGTGGATAATTTGTATCTTTGGCTGACGTTTGTTGTGTTTAAAACTGTACCTTTAATAATTGAATTGTCGTACCACATCATTATGCTCGTAAAAATATACGTCTCTCGCAGCCTCGTTTTAAAAACACTATATTGAAATGAAAGCCTTAATTGATGGCTGAAATATATTTTTCATAATATACTTTAAGCTTTAATAGTATTCAGTTAAACTCTTTAGCCCCGTCAAAGCTTGAAGAGCAGTGCTTCAGCAAGTATACTTCAACCACTAGACGAGTTCATAATTACGTTTCAACTATGTTCGACTGTTTGCAATGGAAAAGCCTGAAATATTTTAATTACAATATGTACACAATGTATTTTTTAAAGCACTACTACAAACAAGTGGTAATAAAAAATGACTGTGATGTTACATTATTTTGTAATGTGGTTCAGAGCTTAATTACTTTGATGATATTGTAAAGACTTCAGTTTTTTCCCCCTTAAACTATTAAATCATTAGCATTAAAACATTTTATAGAGTGTGTATTATATTCTTTGAGATTTTATTTTTTTTAAATTTGTATTCATGGTTATCTTTGATGTTTTTTTTTAAACTTATTAAAGTGCTATTGACGTTATCGGGCTTGAGTGATCGCCATATGAGATTTTCTAGGGATAGATCATTTTATGTTGTGATTTCCAATATCCTGCCACATGTAATTAGATTTGTGTCAGATTGCTTTACTAAGAATTTCAGATAGGGGAAGATTCATAAGGGAATGTCATTATTTTTAATTTTGATTACAAATCAGTCACTCATAGTCGGTCTTGTCTAATTTTATTCATCGCCTCAGTATTTAATTTCATGGATCCAGGAAATCAAGCTCAACCTGGATCGAAATAATCGATCAATTGAATATTGGCTTTTATTCTTCTTATTTCACACAACATAAAATATTGGTATATTATAAATTGTAGAAATTAGTTTGGGTGGCATTTAAAATGGTGATTGCCTCCACCAATTTTTTGACAATGTGTTTTATTACTACAATTTATTATCTTTTTGAATTAATATGTTGTTTTAGTTTATTATCCTGTTAAGCATCTAAAGTGCTGTGACTATATAAAAACTTTCGTTCATATTTCATCCTATCGCCTTGCCACATAACCTGTTTACGATAATTTCAAGCATTTCATACTACGTCAAAACAATAACACATTTTCATAATTTCACGAAAAATACAACGAATTAGAACACAAACTGGTTGGAAATTCTTTCAGGCTAGAAAGATTATGTCTTTCTGTCTTATGTCTCTGTATGGAAACAAGAAAGAGTCTTTAAACAAATCATCGGGTTCTATAAACCCCATACATGCCGTGCGCACAGATCTGTGCGATTTATCACTTCAACTTTATAAACACACAAAAAGGTTACACTTTATATTTAATCAAACGTATTTATTAAATATGCTGTATACAAATGTCACCAATATTGTATTTTATTAAAACAAAAATTATCAATCTGTTGAAATTTGCATAGAAAATCCGCTTTCAGATCAAGATGTTCGGTTTTTATAACCCATTATTCTAATTTCTTGCAATAAAACTACTTTGGCATGCAAATTCATCATTTCTCTGGTGTTATAAGGCAGAGCTGTCAAACTCGCGGGCCGCATGCGGCCCACAACGAATATTTTTACAGCCCAGCCAACAAAAACGAACAAAATAAGCCAAGAAAAGTATACCAAAGGTTATATAACATTAAACGTCACCATGGATGATATAAATCAAAATATGATAATTACGAAGAATTAATGAGAAAAGAAAAGTTAACAGAGCTCAAGTTGGGATTGCTACGTCTTATCGGAATTGAAAGTTAAGCACTCCAAACCTGAAACGGAAAATTTGAAGCACTTTCAAGCAATATCTTTGTCTCGAAATACAGTTGCAGAACGAATTACTGATGTAATCGCCAATTTAAGTGATCAGATAAAAACAAAATCATCTAGTTTCCACTTACGAAAGGAGTAATAGGAATAAGTCTCCAGCCAGATTCAGCATAAACGATGCTCATCTTGGGTCAGTTCTGAATGAAATCACTGCTAACAGTATTGCCACTGAAGTTAAAAAAATAATATACTAAGTGTCAGGATCATCATCATCATCATCATATTGCAGTCACAAATAGTCCACTGCAGAACTTTGGGCCTCTTCAATATC
This sequence comes from Stenopsyche tienmushanensis, assembly GCA_008973525.1. Lineage (NCBI taxonomy): Eukaryota > Metazoa > Arthropoda > Insecta > Trichoptera > Stenopsychidae > Stenopsyche > Stenopsyche tienmushanensis. The sequence continues at coordinate 119,127 of WACJ01000366.1, forward strand.
CATTCACAGGAAGGGGTTACATCCATTTCGTCTGTATCATACATTCACCTCAGAAGACCTTTTTGATTCTACTGGAAAGGGCATTTTAGAGTGCAAAGAGTCCAGTCCCTCCTTTCCTCGCTAGGGCGTTGCCGGGCTAGGGTGAAGACACACGTGTATGTATATTTGGTGTTCTTCTTGTCCTTGTTCTGTTCCTAAAGCTTCTTGGCTCCGAACCAGTAAAGTTCATTGTGCTCCATATTGTTGGGTAGGGTCGACTATGTAAGAGATGACAAGCAAGCTATGGTTTGTAAAAGTAGTAATGAATAGTAGATAAATTGAGTATCAGCTTGCTGCTAGAGGGGTATTTAAGTATTTAATCTTTAAATAAGTACTATTCAAGTGATCAATAGATCAATAGTCAAATGTGGTTAGGCCGCAAAATTATATTAGCCAGGATAAATTATGTCGTATCTAAGTATTCGAACTTTGGCGTTTAGTGCTTAAAGGGCACAATCAAACAATATTTGATTGGTCATACTAGGAGCAAATAGGTGAAAATCACGTATCAACTAGTCAGGTCTATATCAATAAGATCAAATGGTTCCATAGTCCTTTTCTTATTTCTGTTTTTTGTTACAGAGGCGGATTTACTTCTAGGCGCAGAAGGCACGCACTTTGGTACTGCATAATTCAAGGGATCTAAGAAAGCGCTCAAAGAATATGTCCATCCTTTGAAATACACGATATCCTTTTATGCGACATTTAGAAATTGCGGTTGAAATTCCATCAATTGAAAAATTAGGTAGTTTCTGTACCATGGTGTCGCGTAATAGTGAATTCGTAATAAGAAACCGCGCTTATCGAGGGCCGAATCGACCCAGAGGACCTCAAATTTATATATGGAAATAAACCGACATTTTTATGAAAGCTTGCAGTTTTTTGCGGCCCATCTAATTTTATTATGTTTATATTTGGTTCACATTTCTTGGTCAAATATTGGTCAAAATAGATCTTCTTAAAATGTTTTTTGTAAATAATTCTACGAAAATATCTTGTTCAAGTAGAGATAATTTTTAAAAATAGTTTTGCAGACCCCCAAGGGTCCGCAGATCCCAGTTTAAGAGCCGCTGGTCTGAAGTAATCAAGCAAAAAAAGTGAGATAATTTACAGTTGGTGTCTAGAATTATATAATATGAATGAATTTGATGTAAATATAAATGAAAGCTTACTGACGGCAAATTATAAGCTTTCATTTTTAAAAAAATCCTCGTTAATTTGTCAAAGAGTTGCGATGTTAAAAAATATGTTTTTGTCCAAATTAACTTAATACTTCATACAAATTCATTTTACATATTATATTCATATTGTGCTAAACATCGATAAGCAAATTAAAAGTGGTTCCGTATAGCTAATTATTGGCATGTAGAATAAGTTTTAAAATAAAAATAAAATACAAAGAGCATCCTGTATGTACTGGTAACTAAGTAATTTCGCCGCAATTTGAGTAGAAGCTGTTTTAACACCAGAACGGACGCGTTAATACGATATTATTATCTATCCATCGTTAATGCAATATGCGCAAAGTAATTTTTTACCCTGATAAATGAATATCAATTAAAAAACACGGAAAAAAGAGCATCATCAAAATGTAAGAGTTGCACGGAACACACGTTCGGTAATAATGGCCGATAAATATGTGCAAATACCGCGGTATTCTGTGATGCAACACATATTAATGGCCTCCATCTAGGCGTAATATAAATTATGTTTGTGTAAGTTTCGACTCGAAGGATATTAACGCTTCCTACGTCAAAGTTGTGATATTCCCAGGGAGTGTCCAATTTCATGGTGTTCGTGAATCCCATCAAGGCTTAATCGGGCAGGTGGCAACTCCGATATCGGTTCGTGGGAATCTGTCGGAATGCCTGGATCATAGGAAGAGAACGTATTAAAGCGAAGATAAGTGGATTCGATAATAAGGAAATATGACCCAATTAACAAAGCTACGTTCCAAACGAGATTATCCGTGTTGGAATTATCCGAGAGCGCCGTTTGTGAAAGTCACCAATGCCGAAATCGAATTGGTCATTGTTAAATTTTGATAAGAGCCGCCTATCATTAACACAATGCATAATGCATCTCGCTATGAATTATGCGATCGAAATAAAACCGATTATCTTTGGTGGGATTAGCCAAAGTCTCTCAAACACTTTACATCCATATATACAGTGTGTAACTCATCTTATTCCCCTAAGATCCGCTCGCATAATCCCATTCAATAAGCTAACATCAGAAACTTAGCTTACACTAAACATCATATTGAATAAGCTTATAGACTTTGAGGTAAGATATATATAGAATTTAATAATATTATTCGGAAGAGATGGAGAAAAGAGGACATGATATTTGAATTGCATGATTTTTATTCAAGTGATTTATTTAGTATTGTTATAATCAGGACTTTGAACTGCAACTGAACCGTAAACCGATAACCGATAAAACCGTTATTTAGGCCGGAACGAAAACAGAAACTGAACTGATTCGAAAATACCGATTTTATCGATCTTACAGGTTGATATATGTAATTAATTATTGTGTTGATATAATATGTGAGCTTCTCCATTCTTATGCAGAATTTATTTGATTGTATTAATTTAATAATATTATTATGTATTTGGTATATGTTATCCCTTTCTATATATTTGCTATGTACCCAGACTGAGATTTCAATTTGTTTCCTACTGTTATGTACTAAAAGCTGAAACTCCCAAATAAAAAGAATAAATACGATAATATTATTCATGCAGAATGTTTATTAACATATAAAAGAAGACATTTTTTTTAAACAAATAAGAGAATTTTTTTTAAAAGTAAATCTTCCTCTGACAATCTCTATTAACTTTTTAAAAAGGTATGACACAGAGTTGTGTCCGAAATCCAGTGATTCAGAAAGAGTATTCTTATATGTTGAGCTCAAAGACAGACAGAGATGGAGTGTCTTGCACGTTGAGTTTGGAGAGAAACAGAGACGGAGAGAATATCATGCAGATTGTGATTGGGAGATAGAGACGGAGAGAGTATGTTGTGTACATCGTACGATTGTATAGATCATTAACCCAAATTTATCGACTGATAATGATGTGTGAATGATATAATGAATCGATTTCAAGTGTATTGTTTGTGTATACTTGAAGAAAAGACCGAATACTGTATGCTAGTGACAGTGTTTATTTATTTATATACAAGCTTCATACACGCTGCGATGGTCCTAACAGATGAATAGATTTGTACAGGTGCTAAATGGCGGACATAAGAATAAAGCATCTAAGTTTATGATGATTTTAAATTAGCTCATTACTCAAAGGGCAGCTCTCCGTCTCAGTCTCCCGAACTGTGCTAAGTTCTCTCTGTCTCTGTCTGTCTCCGAGCTTCAACGTGCAAGAGTGCTCTTTCTGAATAGTGGAGGGGGAAACGCAGGGTCTCCGATAGTACTCCCGTAGAGGTTAAAATATAGTGAATATTATTACAGGACTTGTTATTTTTAAAATGTTCCAAGAGACATGATAATTATATATATGTATTACCAAATTAAACTTGTTTAGAAGAATTTCAATAGAAGAATTGAATATAAGAAATCAATATAATCTATTGAAAAGTTTAATATCAATATTTTCAGGAATGTACAAAAAATTTTGCATAAAAATTGATAATGTTTACTATTTTTTTAGTGATAGACTTAACTGTTTTAATCTGAGATACATTAAATATACTGAAAAAGTAATAAAGTCTCTTCAATTTCCATTTAGAGGAATGGGGGAAAATTTATAACATCTCCGTCAAAAAATCACCTTATCATGTCCTTGATACTAAAGGCACTCGCGGCTTCGTCGATAGAATATTTTATTTATTTTAAAGAATAAGTAGATTTCTTTGAAAGGTAGTGAAATACTATTGCAGGCGATGCTGGTTTTCCTGGAAATGACTATATGAAGAAAATTAAGTACAATTCTTTCTTTTTCAATTTTGCGATGGTAGAATAATAAATCATTGAATAAAATATCTAATATAAAAGTCTGAATTCTATCTATTATGTAATATGTACAATTGTACATCCAAAAACTCATTAATCGAGGATTATATACACTTGATAAATATTGTACAGATATAGCATAATATGAACTAATACAATGTTCCTCAATATATTATATGATATTCGTTCTTCATAACATGAAATAAATAACATAATTGACTCTTATATTAGGGACGAAAAAATATGATACTCGGATAATGTACGAAGGAATTAATAAAAAACATTCCTGCGAAGTTTGCTTTCTTTGAAAATAATATTTAATATATAAAAGGAAACCTAATTACTTTCTTTGAAGCGAACAACGCTCAATCAAATCCGCTTCTATAATAGGGAAATTGGGGTGAAATTTTCATGGAAAAAAATAATTTGCGTCGTATGTTTCGCTTCGAGGAAATGTTTATCGGATGAAATTACTCGGAAGAATATTTATTTTCAAAAATTGTATATAATGTAGCTCGCGAACGTTGACGAGTTTTCCAATAAAGAAGCTTACGAGTAAAAATATCACAGGAAATATGGTGGAATTTCGAAAGCCGTTTTTTTCCAATTGTACTTGCTCGAACCCACTCGAATGCTATGCGGCTTTTAATTATTTATGTGGCTTTTAAATAGATGAAACGATCAAAAATGTATAGTTAATTGTTCAAATATCGCATTAAGCCGTTCTCATTTTCATTGAAGCCGGCTTCGGCATATTTTCAAAGATGTGCTCCTCTTTATCTCATTTTTTCAACGAATGCACGTTTTGCAGCGTGAAATTTTATACATCGAAGATACGTTCAAACGTTGGCTCCGTAGTTCACGTGATTGCAACGAACGTGATGGGCATTAATCACAATTAAACAAAAAAGACATATCATCATTCATGATCCGAGACCAGAAAAAATCCACAATTTAAAATCATCAAAGAATGCAATCTGGCATCGCTTAACTTTTTTGGGAGCGAGCGTAATGATGATGTATCATACCGTTGAATTTTCGTCTCGGAGAAATTGCTTTCATTATAATAGGTATTACTCATCCCCCTAGGGATATTAGATCGTCCGTGATCTTCTTTATTAATAACCCCGAGCCGCGCATTGGAAACTACTGGCGCCCTTAAGGGCAGATCTTAGGCCAGTCACCTCAATTTACTCTGGCCCTTGTCCGATTATTTATTTACAAGTGTAGATAAGTGCGTTATGATGTCAAGGTACCATCCTTTGTCTTGTGGTCATCTAGTCAGATCAGAGATAATGTTTAGTTGGCTCTTCTGCAACATGCTGTCGAGTAGGAGTGATGATAAAAATGTGGTTTTATATCTTCAACATATTAATAGAGACTATTCTGTGTCAATGTATGCATAAGTGTCAATCGATTGAACTTGATAAGGAATAAGTAGCTTTATTTGGGTTAGGATGAACATGTCGATTTTGCTGAAATGTGAAGGATGTTACATAGTAAAACACACATTAGTCATTGCATGCATATACGAGGCATATCCCGAAAGTAAGTGTACTAATTTTTTAAAAAAAGTGTTTGTCTTCGAAGAACTCTTTCGCCAGCTTCTTCCTGCATTTTAAAATCTCTTTCTGCACCTGCTGCTCATCGGTTGAAAATTTAATTCCACCCATGTGTTCTTTCAGGGAAGGGAAAAGATGATAATCTGAAGGTGCAAAACATCAAGCAAACTCCTCTCGTTAGCATACCCCTCCTTTTATTTTAAATGCGTCTTTTGAGTTTTTTTAGGCTCTTACAATATCGCTGTGCATTGATCGTCTCTCTTTGGTGCAGAAATTCAACTAAAATGATGTCTTTTCGGTCCTAAAACATTGAGACCGTGATTTTTTTTGCCCGAAATTTTGCTTTTGAATTTTTTGGCAGATGGGGAATTGGTGTGACACCACTGTGATGACTGTCTTTTTGACTCAGACGTGTAATAAACTACCCATTTTTTTAAATCTCCAGTCACAATAGAGCTCACAAAATCCTCACCTTCTAATTCTAGTCGCGCAAGAATCTCGCGGGCGCTATTGATCCTCTCGCATTTGGCGAGATTTCTTACCGACATCTTTTACGCAACTGGACACTACAACGTGAATTTACGTACTACCGTGTTTCTGTTATCATCACTTTGTCAGGAGATACTCATCTATCACTCAGTATGGCCAAATATTAAAAAACAAAAAACCGCAGCCCGTTATTGTCACAGTACACTTACTTTCGGGATATGTCTCGTATATGTTTAAATTGAGCAAACACTCATCAAAGGTTAAACATTGGGTCCGTGGTCATTTCAAAATGGAAAATAGTCCCAAAAATGTTCTCTCATCCAACTTTTGCATTGAACTTGGTTTCAATAGATTATCATGTCTTCAATTTTTTTTTTTTTTTCTAAACTAAAAATAAGTTCGTAATTGCATCGATGACTTCATATCGTTACAAACATTTAAATGGTCTTGAAATAATATTATCCATCTTCAATCATCCTCTGTAATATTTTTAGATAAAAAATATTGATTAATCCTCAATTCTTGTAATATTTTGCCGATCACAGTATTGATAGCATTAAAAAAAATCATAGTATAAATGCACACCAAAATAATATGATGTTATCGAAATTGATCAATATATTGAGATTGCATCAAATGTTATGTTTCAATTGGATGCGTTCAATCAATTTGTGCTATCAGTGTTGACGTAGAGATGGGAAACATGGAGGATGAATGTTAGAAAGAGTTATAGGGCGTGCTGTACCAATAATAACTTGAGATATCATCGCAAAATAATCAGATTCGACGAAGAGAATACGTTTTTATTTCGAATTTCTAGATTTGGATTATCTTGAAATGTATACTTTTATTTGGTGTAATGCATATTTTTTTTATTAATACGTCATCCGTCTGTTGTCTACTGTCGATTATGCTTCCGTGGAAACTCTCTAAAAATAAATGAGTTGATCTTCAGACGACGATTGATTGATTCGTTTTAGATTCTCGTACATTTTTAGCAATGTTCCTTTAATAATTATTTTGTCCACAAATATGTTTTTGTTATTGTTATTCAGATTGTGAGAGTTTTTTCTATCTTTTCTAGTAATACTAGTCATATAAGATCGTGTGTTTATATGAAGCTATGATGTATTATCTGTCAAATTTTAAATGCAATTAAAATGATGTAGTAATTTGAATTGCTTTCCAGTTAGTCGAAATTCACATGAAAATAATTTCGAAATAAAATTCAATTGAGGTCAATCTATTTATTTAAGAGGTGAAGATCAGCTAGTGAAAGACGTGTAATTAACGACTGGATGCCAACCTCTAATTAGCACCTCTTAGTCATTTACTTGTTGTAAAGGACTATTTCCTTCAAATGTTGAACCAAAACCATGGACTAAAAAATGTTGCAATCATTTTCAAACGACGAATCCATTAATCAAAGCAAACGTTCAGTATGCAGTGGAAGTAGCTTGTTCTCTGGTACATTTGATAAGATGTATTATTTAGAAAGCATTTATTGTGCGTCTCCCGTCAGGTAGCCGTAGTTTTCATCTCGTATTACAGTGGCTTTAGAGTACGTGATCGTCATCTTTATGAAGCAAACGGCACAAAACAAACATTGGTATTCCTTCAATATTGTCCCTCGGAAGAAGACGAGCTGAAAAATCAAGCGGCTTAGCGAACTTGTAAAAAGTTTCTTTTTTAAGTTTCCTTCGGAGGCCTGCCGGAGAGCCAAAGTAAACAGAGCGTCTCTCGAGATATGGTCTCTTGTACGTCTCTCAATGCTGACTTCACAACTCATTAGAGGCACTAGAAATAGAAGCACCACGGTGACTAACGCGGACGAGACGACACGTATTTTATATAAGCGATATCTCTCAGAACGTGTACGTAAAATAAAGAAATAGTACGTAAGAGCGGCCCGCAAATACATCCGAGCCGAACTTTTAGTGTATTCACCTACTTCACCTTAAATTGGTTCCAGGAAGTTCGAGCGATGTACTCCAGTGTTTTTCCCAAATTGGAACTATCTCTTCTTATTTCCCAATTGGTTTCCACCAAACGTGCAATGTACGATGGACTTAAGAGTTACAAACTAGAGCCTGAATTAAGTACTTTTGCCACAACATTCTAGGGAATTCACTTTGGACTCTTAATATATTGCTTGCGTCCGACGGATACAAGACTCCTTGTTACTCAATTACCGTTTATATTGCACAACAGATTACACTTCCAAATATCCAGCTTATGTTGGCGAATATCTGTTTAATTAAACAGCATAAATGTATCAAGACTGGGCTATAAAACCACTGCAATGTAAAATAATAATTAAGCTTGATTTACGCATTTGAATAAGCATGTATGTTATCAAATTTAGCGTGATGCAATTATTTTATTAATATTACTTTTATCCATATATTGATTAGCATATTTATACATACTTGAATATATTAATAAACAAGGGTTAATTTGGAGGAATATCAAATTTTGGATCCCCTTGCGGAAATAAAAAAAGGCGGCAGAGAAAATTGTGAAAATGGATTCGAGGTGATAAGAGAGATACACATGGCTTGATTACTAAAACTTTAACCTGTATGGTAGGATGATCGCGTATTTGCGAGCGAATTCCATTGATTCAGAAAGAGCACTCTTGTACGTTGAGCTTAGAGAGAGACAGAGACGTTGTGGGTGCCGAGAGTGTTAAACTGATTATCCATAGGCCCTCCGCACCGCTTGTCTACCCGGCTTAACCCTTTGGGTAGTAAGCTAATTTAAAATATTCATGGTCTTTGATGCTATATTTGCTTCTCCGACACTTATCATTCTCATAAATCCACTTATCTGTCTCATATGAAGCTTATATTTAACAATCTCGTCGCCCAAATTCGATAGTAGGATGCGTAAACAGAAGGAATAGCGATGTGATATTATAAACATGGACGACATTTGGCGCATCTTCTTTCAGGTATTATTTTATTTTAGATCATTAAGCTCAGGGCCGAAACTAGGGTATGATGCGCCCGTGGCAAGAATCTAAATTGCACCCCCCCCCCCCCCCCAATCAGCAATACTATGGTGAAAAACCTCTCAAAAATTCAGGCTGGTCGATCAAAAAAATTTATGTCCCAACTTAGGTCGTTTTTGAAAATGCAGTTTCGAGATAATCTCATTTAACCCATTGACACACATTTACCGTCAAATACCGTCATCCGTCAACAGATAATACATGCTTGTTGCGGCAGATAAATCCATGCATATTGTCTTCGCAGACTTAGCTGCTTAAATTTGTTTTCATTTTGATGAGTTCCGTCGATTTGAGATAAAATTTGTGTCCAAAAGTGTCCATGAAGACGGTATGCATAGACTTATCCGGCGCAAAAAGCAAATATTATCTGCTGACGCATGACGGAATTTGACGGCTGTATACGTCAAAGTGATAATACTGCTATGTCAATTAACGCGTTAATGCATTTAGAGTAGAGCGTTAAAGTAAAATAAAAACCACGTACAACTCTCTCAATCGGGTCGGTATCCTGCGTTTTGCGCCCCAAGCCCAGTTGCGCCCGTGGCAGGCGCCTGCTTTGCCACGCCCTAGTTACGGCCCTGATTAAGCTTGACTCTGTCATTACTCAAATTAACAAAAACAAAGTGAAGATAAACACATGCAAATAGACGAGGGTAGAAATACAAGTTTCGAGGTCGATCTCGAAAGATATTTAGACAGTTTTCATCTGGAAGATATTATAAAAAGACGTTCGTAAAGTCATTATAGAAATACGTAACAATGAGACGCTGGATTCGCTTTTCGGAGACTCGATCTTTGGAGTCGCGGATATCTGGTGGACGCGGCGACAAACGAGTAAAATAAATAAACACTGTCGATAGCACAAAATATTCTGTTATTTCTTCAAGTAAACATAAACAATACACTTGAAATCGATTAATTATATCATTCACACATCATTATTAGTCGATAAATTTGGGTTAACGATCTATACTATCGTGCGATGTACGCAGGAAGCTCTCCGTCTCTGTTTCCCATACACAACGCACAAGACTGCTTTTTCTGAATCACTGGAATTCGCTCGCAAATACGCGATCATCCTACCATACAGGCTAAGCATTCACCTATTTATGTGCTCGAAATTGAATGTTGCATGAGATCTAGCTAGGAAACCATGTAGATCTTGGAAAAATAATAAATTTTCCTCATATTTATATAATCCTTTTTATAATTCCAAATTTTGCATAGTGAAATTATATTAGAGTAAGTGAAATTGAGTAAGAAGGTGGTTAGTTGAAATTCTCTAATGCTTGATAAATTTAATTGTATTTGGTTAATATTTCAGCAAAAATATGGCCATATATTATAACACTTTTAATGCATCTTAGACTCCGAAATAATATTGTTGGATGTGTTGAAATTTCATCCCCTAAATATATAGCAAAAGCGATGCGCAAGTATTAGTGTAATTTTTTTTCGTTGAAACTTTAATACATTTAAAATTTATAAAGGACAAATAAGAGGAGTTGTTTCAGCAATTTCTTTCAAATTTAGCCTGGCGGATCTGAAATTGACAGTGACACATCGACTCTAATATGATCGAGCTAAAGTTTGCCTCGTTAAATTTTAAATAAGATTATTATAAAAACTCGCGCAAAAATAAAAGCGTACTGCCACTGTAGTGAGCTGTGGTTCGCTCGAGAACGTTCGGAAACTTTTCAAAAGCCATTTTGTTCTGAAAGATTAAAGTTGTTCAGATCGGATAAAGTTGAGCTTTTTCGTTCCTTTTCAATTTCTAGCTCAAAGGCCGCTCCGGATAGCTATTCGCTATAAAATCACACAGTATTAAAAATTTAAAACTGTGTTCCATGCGAAAAATATATTTGATAATAAAAAAAAATCGGCGAAGATCAGCCAACAAAATTTGCACGACGAAAAACATCACGACTTCATATATTTATAGTTCGCGAAACTATCAAACAACTCGTATATAAATGTCCGAAAATCCTTAAAATATATGCGGATTAATAAAATTATTATTCCGCCGCTTCCATTTTGATTTATCGGCGACTTTAACTCTGTCGGAGGATATTAATTGTACGTATAAATCAAATTTAGTCTTGTGATTGAAAAGAAAAATTATTGAACACGAAATGGGGCTGGTGAGGTCAATAATATGAGAGAAATGGGATGGCAGTGGGGGAGTCTTCGTGGGGAAGTGGGACAGACTTATATGTAGTTTCGGCCGTTAATAAAATAAGCAATCCTCTTCAGACTCTGTTAGACAGGGTGGGGGCGTAGTCTGCTCTGACAGTCAGCTGCTTTTAATAATCCATTGCAGTGTACAGAAATATGATCTAGAAAACAGGGGTAAACAACCCACGATATTTGCTACATTGACCTAAAATTTGAAACAAAGCAAATTCAAGGCCTTGTTATTCAAAGGCAGGGCCGTAACAAGGGGGTGGCAAAGCAAGTGCTCGCCACGGGCGCAACAGACCATTGGGCGCAAAACGCTGAATACCGACCCGGTTGTGAGTTGCACATGATTTTTATTTTATTTGACCATTCTACTTTATATTCATCAACCTTGTTTGACTCTGTCCATTTTTATGATATATATTAAGTTGTCCGACCCAAACGACATAAACCCGCAATAAAATAAAAACAACGATATTTTCGACCGAGTCACGAGGCGCTCATTTGTCATATCAGCGATCCGAAAAGCGGACCGATTGGACACACGGACTTTGTGGCCACTCCGTCTTCTTTTATCGGCATTTTATATGATCCATACGATCACGAAAACTCGTGAATGAGCGTATCCTCAAGAACATGGATATTAAACTCAGGGTTTACTCTCTAATAGTGGGACTAATAAAGATATAGGGTCAATTGAGGGTCCCCATGTTTTTTTGTCTCAAGTGTGAAGTGATAGACCCATGTTTTATCCTGAATTGATGTAAAATCTCAGCCTTATTGCTGTGAATCCAAAAACGGCGTTATTTTTGTTCTATTTTGAGCAAACGCGGCACCCATCTTGCGCATAGCTTTCTCATGTCCAAAATTTTAGTCAATATGCGATGTACAGCATTTTTTGAAATTGAGGATCCAGCCATAATTAACATGCTTTTGCGGCCATCTTTTGTCAGATTGTGGATGATTTTATGAGTACAGGGACAAGCCGAATAATTAACAGATTAAAGCCCCGATAAGTTAGTATTTGTAAAATCAAAGCTTGTTTAATTTAACCCTTTCGAAGGCGGTCGTGGGACACTTTTAACTTAATTAAATATCTGCCAAAATTATAAAATCATCAAATATTAGTTATCAAGTAATAATTTTTGCTTGGATTTATGAGCAAATGGAATTAAAACAGACAAATAAAAACCAAATGATTGGGATTTCATTCTGAGATTAAGATTGTCTAAGATCGGGATTTAAATCATTATTATGTTCCCCTAAAGACGATTTACATAGTATTTTTATGATCTTTTAAATGTCATAGCATAAATCATGCATTTCTGAAGCGCGCGCAGTTATTTGTACAATAAAACCGACAATCCAGTCGCGTTTTAGATTATTTTTGATTTTTCATTGGCTTAAAATACGAGTTTATTCAAAAATTTAACAGCGATAAGCTGAGAACGGACATTGTGGATGAAATGGAACTTATAACACATAAAATGTGTATTTATTTAGAATGCATAGAAGATAAATACAATTCGTGCAGTTTTTTAGTCCATACCATTCGTGATCCACATTCAAGGCTCTTGATGGATCTAAAAAAGAAGTATATTGAACCAGTTTGTGCATAATCTAATAGAGATCCTGAAATCAAATTTAAACAAGAATATTATATTTATTTATAGTGGATATAAACATTATTGACCGAGAGGGTGGATTTTTCTTAATACAGGATAGTGTCTTTGTTATTGCTCAATCGAGTTTAGAATATCAAAGTATTACTATATAATTCATATATAATACAATGTGATTGTCTAGCTTGAATAAATAATAATGGTACCAATTTCAAAGCAATGTCTGGAATTGTAAGAAACGTATTACTATTGTGATTAACAAGCATAACAATCTGTATCTGTGGTATTGCTCAAAAGTTTCCACTTATCAAATGGCAACATCAAGCAAATTGATCTGATTACTTCAGCCTCGAATCAGTACACTTTATTTATTATTTGCATGACCTCTTTATTTGTCAGTGTCAGAAATTTTATGCATATTCCACATCACTTAACCCTTTTGCCATACGTTTAATTCTCATTGTGAATTTATTGCTTTAATAAGCGCCGCAGCTGGTACAACTCTACCCACTAGTCAAAAAATAAAAATATGACACTCACATAAATCAGCTTTGATTTATGGATGCGTTCGAGATGCAGAATTCGAATTTGAATATTTTGAGACGATGATGGACAAATAACTCCGTTAATGCAACGGAAGATAGCGTATTCATCCAATATTAATCAACGTTGAGTTGATAGATATCGCATTGTTATCGAATTTGCGAGATTAATAACGAATAGAGCTTTTCCTTTGTAATTTATTAAAGGGCAGGTATCAAACTTTTATCTCTGTCCACCTAATTCTTTTCGGCAATTTGACCTGGACAAATAGCCAAAACTGCCAGATACGATTCAGGCTATAAGACAAATCTTCTGTGTGCTCAACTTTAGTTCAGCCGAGCAAAAGGGTTCCGTCGAAAAAAGCTCCGAGCTTTAACTTTTTGCCTCGGCGAAAGTATCAAATGAGCGCGGAGCTTAAAAAAGTTTCGCAAGTAATAGCATCTCCTATCTTCATTTCGTTTTTGCTTCTCTGAGTGGATTTTATAATATAAGTTCTATTTGTTTGCTTCTTGCTCTCTTTGCCAGTTTGTTCATATTTCATCTCTGAAAACGCTCCGAAAAAATTGTATCATTAGCTCTATAGAGACGGATAAACTTTTAGATGTGAGCTTTTGAGTTCGGTTATTAATGTATTAAAAAACATGCAACATCACATTACATTTAACATTCGAAGACCTTCAAAGAAAAGCTTAATAATAAAGTTTTATATTAACTTCTGAAACTTATAAATTATAATACAGAATTTGGACTTATTAATTACGAATTACGAACGAGACTAACAATCGTGAAAGATGACGTCTTGCCCGATAGACTTAATGAATTCAATTTTATATTTCTAAAAGAACAATCTAAATGCAGATAATTTAAAGCCCCTTTTGAATTAATTCCAATTCTCCATTTCAATATATTATAACAATAAGAGCTTTCCATTTTGAAAGTCATGAAAGCAATGCATATTTTATATACCTTAATATGATCCAAATTACGACCTAAGTAGGTCCTCTTAAAGATCTTAAATCGTTGAAAAACGTCTTTATCCAAGTTCAATTATTTTGTTTATGAAATTACTGGATTGTATGCACGTCATTTCACGGTAATTTCTTTAAGTAAACATAAACAATACACTTGAAATCGATTCATTATATCATTCACATATCATTATAAGTCGATAAATTTGGGTTAATGATCTATACCATCGTACGATGTACGCAATATACTCTCTCCGTCTCTTTCATTCACAATATCTGAATTGCAAGACAGTCTCTCCGTCTTTGTTTTTTTTTTATTAAAGTGTATAAATGGATCATCAACCTTTTGAGTGTCAGAACCGCGCAGCGTATATGATGCTTGTACATAAACAAATAAACACTGTTGATAGCACACAATATTCGTTAATTTCTTCAATCAAACATATAAAATACACTTGTAATCGATTCATTCACATATCATTATTAGTCGATGAATTTGGGTTAACAATCTATACAATCGTACGATGTACATAACATTCTCTCTCCGTCTTTGTCTCCCAATTACAATCTCTGATCTGCAAGATAATCTCTCCATCTCCGTTTCTCTCCCAGCTCAACATACAATACACTTTTCGTCTCTGTCTGTCTCTGTGTTCAACGTGTATGAATGCTCTTTCTGAATCACTGGAATTTGGACACAATTCTAGGTCTTACCTCTTTAAGGAGTTAATAGTATTGTTTAAATAATTTTGTCCTAGTTTAATCATAATTTGAAAATAAAAGAAAATATTGTATAAATAATTTCTTACTCTGAGAAAATTTTATATGGAGATCTACATTCAATGAAAAATTTGGCACCTTAAAAATATGAAACGTATCCATTATAATAAGAACGTGAATTTCCTTCCATTGTTATTCTCTGTGAATTAATTGCTAAAAATTGTTTTAAAAGTTTAATTTATAGTTATTGTAAGTTGTAATATTTCACCGTATGCTAATGTCAGATCTATATTGATTCATTGGTGTAGCAGCAACTCTTCAATATACATTTAAGAATTGCGTAGCTAAATATTCAACTTGATTTATATACATTGATCGGAATACGTCCAATTTAGACCACAATACTCTATAAATCGGCCTAGCATTCATCGTCGCTCTTTGAGATCTAATCCCGTCTTATAAGCTATTTTGTCAAGTCACGGATCAGGGATCTTCGATTCCTTTTAAACTGGTACGATTCCATAGTCACGTTCCTCAAAAAACACTATATAAATTTGCCCTGCATGAACTGTCTTTGTATAAAAAGTTGGAAAACTTATACGTCTAATGGCTGTGTGGTCTTTGGCGATATTTCAGCTCTGTAACCATAGATAGTTCATGGTGGTCCCATTTACTCGGCTTAGATCCATGTCCGCTGCGGTAAGGACAGGTCTAACAAAGGCATATTACTCCAACTGAAACTACCAATCATATCGTATTACCGAGGATTTTGTTATATCCAATATCCTTCGGTACAACCGCACGGCGGATGGTATTTCCAGTCCAAAGGATCCCTCTTCATGCGCCATTGCACCTTCTAAAACTTTTATACCTTCGTCAAGGTACTTTGAAGTCCACTCCAAGTGTATTTTTTTTAACCATTTCATTGATTCAAGCCAAACTCAATCGGCACTCGAAAAAGCATTTTTTCCGTCATGTTCCATAAATTTCTTATCGTCAACAGACGTGGATTAATATTTTTGTGCGGTTTCGCTCGGAAAAATATGAAATCTCGATCCAATTTCCGCCTCAAAATATTTTGAACAGAACTATGCGGTCATCAGGTAGATTAGCGAACTAAATAATCTATATCTATATGGTTTACGTTTTTATCACCCCGAGCAGGATACCGTTCGCCGCAAAATTGATTTGTTGTAATGCTTAAAAATATAATATTTTGATTATTGGTGCGGTCAAAATAATCATATATATGCGATAGTATCATTATTTTTCCAGGTTATTAAAAAAGTATTTTTGAATAATTTTGCGGTCGAAAGACTTATTTCAATCAGAACAACACGTTTATATGCTGGTCATTTTTATTACTCTCATCTAAAAATCTGGGATCTTTTATCGATATGTATCAAGCTGTATTCATAAAATCCACAATCTTGTCGTAAGCATTGTCATTGAGCTAATCTACAACAGAAATATGTATTTTTAAAGAGGTGTGGTTAAAGCAATTAAGAAGATTTCAAATAAATACATCAACAATGAGAAGAAAGTGAATATCGTATTTGGAGCCTATGTTACCACTAATGGAAATATGTGTTTCAATTACCTTAAAAATAATTATGATCCCGTCAACTGCTCGACAGTATAGACCCTGCACCACGTTTTCGTCAATCATTGGTGTTTTTTTTTTTTCAATTCTAAAAAAGAAAATTAGTTTCTATCCCCTGGCTGAGTTTACTCACGTAACCGCACGCCCTATTTTGTGTTAATGTAGATAATATTCCCCTAAGAGGTGATTTAAAGCCAAATGAGATCTAGTGAAATTCAATATTGAAAGATAAATTGAAGGAAGCTAATCCACAAATGTGCGTATTCAAAAATTATCAACAATCAGGTTAAAAAAAAATATCTGTTATGTTTGGCCATTTGGTCTAATTTTTTTGTGAAATATTTATATTATGAATTACATGAGTTATAACCGATTATAGTATTGTAATTAACTATGTAACACAACAGAGGTACTCATCGACTTCTTGACTCCCTGCGTTGTCTTCGTCGCTACGATTGTTGCATTGTTCGGTTGTGGAAACCGTATCGGAGGGTCAATCGGAGCTCGAAGCACATTATACCATTAGCGTCGACGATTATTTCGGGATTGCATTAGACCATCAAAAATTATTAAAGTGATTTTTTTTTATTCGTTTAAGAAAAGATAAAAATACAATTCAAAACAAGATAAATAAAACACTAAAAAAATCAAATATTAGTAACATTAAAGCATCGAGTGTTTCGTCATTTAGTCTGGATCTGATTTTGTTAGCCAGGAAATTTGCTGCCTGAAAATGCATGCTCAGCCTATACCATACTCGTTGGAGGTATAGTCATCAGATATTTAAATGCTAGTTCTTAAAAAATTCTTTCTGCTGAGACACGAACGAAAACTCGGAAAATTTCCGATTTCTCGACAAATTATTTATTTCCGTCGCTGCAAATTAATACTTAAATACTATAATACTTTGATGTGATTCGTAATTATATTACGGAGGAATACAAAAAATCTGATTCCCATATCTATTATATTTCATATCGATATTCCCATTATTAGAGTCGAGGTGTAGTAAATACATCACCGGTAGGTAAGGTACAATTTGAAAAATACATATGTACTGTATATGTGTATATAAAGATTAGATAGTTACTGCCCCTAGTCGTCACATAAGCTCGCCAATTAGTAGTTACGCCACTGTTTCGAAGCGTCCAGATTTCGGCGGAAATGTCTCGATTTAGTAGACTTCATCGTGCTGGTGAGGTGTACGATTTCTGTTAGATAAAAATTTCAATCCCGAATTTTTCGGGATTATGTCTACTAATCCTGATGATGAAATAGTTGCATCTTTTATATGGCGAAGATAACAAAAGATAAAGCATACATTGGGAAATATAAAATTTGATAAATTAAGCCCCTGACTGATGAAAAAAAAGAGCTTTTTGAAAAAAAGTTTATTCACACTCACATTGATATTCTTCTGTAAAATTTGCATATTATATCTTCTAATGGCTGATTAACGAAGGATCAATGAACATTCCATTGCCTGTTTTTATACATAAAAAGCATTAAAGACTTATTATAGCGTTTTCTTTTAATCTCACAATGACTGAGCGATCTTAAATATTATACGTGGCTCAACTGAAAGTATCTTATTTGATTTTGGCGAGAATTTGGCTATTTTCTTTGTTACAATAGGTCAAAGGATGTAATATGAATTTAGAAAATATTATTTCTCATTCGGTCGAATAAGCATTTTTATTACCACGCGAGCTTTCTTCCAATGCAATTTCCATAGAAATTAAAGCGTCCGAGGAAAGCAATTCCATCTGCAGTTATGAAAAAGTTCATCGTGCATTAAATGCAGCTGAAATGCACCAAAATGGCATATTGGAGTCGTTTATACACCAATAAAAGTCATCAAATCGGATTTGCACTTTCCGCCCCGCAACCGTGGAGCTTAATCTAGGAGTCGACGGCTAAAAATATTTTAAATCTCTGTTTAACCCTTTGGGTAATGTCATCGTGACACGAGACGAAAAACGCGCGCCAAGGTTGTGGGTATCGTGTTGAGAATCGCTGATTTAGAGCGTAGACAGGATTTAGTTTCCCGAGCTGTAATTCTGTCTTGGCCATTTACCTCAACTCGGGATATTAATGTAGAAATATCATCTTTCCGCAGATACTATAACACGTCTACTTTGCGGGATGAAACAGGTTTTTTGCACTACAAAAGCGTTTTTTTATGTTCTTTAGTGTCTGTTGCGTAACGTGATATATTCTCCCCTAAGTCATGAGAGCTTTTGACATAATCGCTCATTATAAAAGGTGATGTGATTATTTCTACTTGTATCATTTAAAACGTAGATTTATGATAACGAATTTTTATTGGCGAATACCAATTCAGTGTAAAGAATCTATTATCCCGACAGGAACGCATTTTCATGATCTATCAAGACTGACAGTGTAAATTAAGTTTCATTTGCATCAAGAGCCTGGCAATAAACATATTTTTAGTGCTTTTTAACGACCCTTTGAGCGATGTGTACCGGCTATGTGGGGTCGAAACAACCCGCGAGATCATATAATTTTTAGCACCTTATGAATATATTCTTCACACGTTCTTTGAGCTCCTTTGTGTAAATTAGCACCGTCGGCCATGAGCAAAAGCGGGATAGTTCATATTTGAAACTTTTTTGATTTTTTATGGCATCATTTGAAAGAGTTGTAAATATTATAAGCGTCTTCCTTATGCCTTTGATCAAAATTTATTGCGTCCAAAATGTATCGAGTCTGTTCAATGGTATACGGGGAATGTAACATGGATGTATACATATCACATATTAATTGAATTTATCTCTGAGAAAATCTCTAGGCTTCATACAATCGATGTATTCCGAAATATACGGTTTCAATACACTATGGTAGCCCATTGTATTATGATTATAGATTAATAGAAAATTATTTTGTAGATGAATTATTCAATAATTAATATTGTTGTCTCAAGTCAATAATACATATTTTTTGGCACGAAATATAGTAGTTCCTTCAAGTTTTTTTGAGGAAACTTATTCGAACTTCGCTACCCAAAAATATACATTATAAGGAGATTATTAAGACAAAGGATTTATTTAAATGATGGCAGAGGTAACGAATTATAGAACTATCCTTATTTTTAGTTTAGTATTCTTTTGATACTCTCTTTGATTAATAGTTAATATTTTTTAAACTATTATTTCTTAATGTTAAATATAGAATAGTTTGATTAATGCCACTTCAAAAAAATTAATTGAATTGAAAATTCGAGTCCCTGGGAGAATCTAATTAAAACTTCTTTCGAGAGACGTTTCGAGGCTTCTTTAGATTATATAAGTTTTCATTAAATAGCTTGCTAGGAATTAAATTCTTAGAATATTGTGTCGAGGTTGATTAAGCCATTCCTGCTATACAAAATCGTCTTGAGTTATCAAATTAGCTAATTTTTGAAGTCAATCGATTTAGGTTTATACCTGAAGATACGCTCTCAATTAAGCATTTCTTCGCTAAGATCCCTCAGAAATTCGACTCGAATCAGCATGTTCCGGAATTGTATAAATTTTGGATCTCGGCACCGTAACAAGGGCCGTTCTCTAATTAAGTATAATAACGCGAGGGCTTCAGCCCTTTATCGCCAATTTTGCATTTCGAATGTTGCTGTTAATTTTATGCAAATTAAGTATTTGCCCTTGCAAATGTGTTTTTTTCTTCTTCTTCGTTTGATTCCTTTAATTTATCGCCTGTTAATCGTTTGTCTCTTGTGCCCTTATTTTGTTCGTACGCTTCTATCCGCTTGTTTCGTTTTGTCTCTAGCTAAATATATCTTCTTTCTCTCGCTTTCTCTCCCTTGTTAAATAATTCTCTGGCGAAGTTTTCGGAAGCGATAAATGTGATTTATTAATTTGCCTTTATAAACAGATGGCCAGCGGTTGCTTTATTGCCGACTTTTGGCACAGTGAAAACGACCCCGCCTTAATATCCGGAGAAATATATTTTTAAAATGTATTCATTTATTCATTTTAGATTTATTACCGCGGAAGAAAATTGAATGCTTAATTCTATTATGCATTCAAAAAAATCCATAAAATATATTACTCCAAAAAATAATATTGCCGATCACGCGACGTTTATGAATCGCAGTGAATCATAGCCAGTTTTATAACCATGTTTGCACAAATATTATTTAAAATTTTATTAAAAAAATTTAAGTGAAAAAGCCTTCAAACTAAAATTATAAATGTTAATATTCAAGTCAAAATGAAACTCGGACATCACACACAAGCTAATCCTGGACTAAGACAGTGGATCAATAATATCAGATGTTCCCAGATAAAAGGACGTTTTTAAAGATGAAATTCATTTCTTTATAACAAATTTATTTACAAAGATTATTCTATAAAATTTCTACCTATTGCGCAAAATGTTTATTCTTTTTTGTAAAAAAATGAGATGGTTTCGATTTAAAATAGTTTTTTCATCAAAAAAAATTGTGTAAGGAACAATATAAGTAGTAATCAGATGGTGTCAAGTCTGGTGATTATGGGAGATGCTAAACCGTCCTCCACCTAAGTGCATTAACCTCTAAAGGAGTACTATCCCAGGGCCTGGGACCCCCCCTCCACTTATTCGAAAGAGCACTCTTGTTCATTAGGCTCGAAGACAGACAGAGACAGAGAGAGAACATAGCGCAGCTCGGGAAACAGAGACGGAGAGCTTCCCAGCATACATTGCACGATTGTATAGATCGTTAGCCCAAATTTATCGATTAATAATGATTTCATATTTGTTATTTGTTTACGCAAAGAAATTACCGAATATTTTGTGCTATCAACAGTGTTTGTTTATTTGTTCCTGTTCGTGACAAGTCATTGTCCAATTATCATTTCCTTCTAAAGCGGGAGCAAATGAATCGATTTTTTATGTATTGTTTATGCAAAGAAAAGACGTGCTCTTGTATTTTATCAACTGTGTTTATTTACAATTGACTGCCTCGAATTGAATGTTGCCTTACGCTGATAGGAGCTGACAGAAAATAATCAGTGTAAAGCGATTATGACGTCAACGACTTCATTGATTTTAAATTTGCTCACTCCTTTTTCGTAGAAATACCTGATTTAGGGGTTGTTTTTAGTACCTGTTATGTCGATAACCATTGTTTTTGGGTACATAACCCATTTCTCATTTGCAGTCACCATGTATTCTAAGAACACTATTTTAGTTTCTTCCTCGAGGAAAGCTTCACACATGTGTATGAATTCCACCTTATTCTTCTAACGCCTTTAGCTTCTTTTAATGCTGAAATATGAACATTCGTTCTTCTTCCTTTTTTTCGTTATTTCTTAAATGAAAAACTTTAGATTGGCTTCAATTTCTGAAACTATGCGATTCTCATCAATAACTTTAGGAGATCCACTTCTTAGTTTGCCTACTAAACCATTTATGGCATTGTCGAACCGATAGAACTTGACCATAAATGGCGCAGATGTTTTAAGTTGCTATTGTCGCCGATTTTTTTAAAAATGAAACTCTGTATAGCATACAACAGCGAAAAAATAGTTTGCTCAGAACAAAGCCTTCCATTGTTAATAGGGGTTGTTTTTGTAATTTTTTCTTAAGAAACTTACTCCAGCCGTTGATCAAATACTGACAAAAAAGGTGGTGCAATCTGATCGACAGATGAAAATCAACTGATCATCAAAGTCACTCATTAAAAAAACGCCTTTTTGTCTGGGTACCCGCAATATGAATACAAATATTGCAATTAAACGCCGTGATGTCAGCACACAATTATTAGATTAACACGGATCAAATTTGACTTGATTTAGTTTAAATTTAATTAAACATCAAATAGTTTGAAAATATAAAAACGTGCTGATGCCAGCGCCCGTAATTTTCATTTGGATGATGTATACTTTTCTATTAGGCTAAATTTTCTCAGAGATTATTGATGACCCATCATTTTATACGCCCCTTCTTTAACAAGTTATAAGTATCAGGTGCGTTCGTGCTTATATTAAATAAGACGGATTGCTCCTTAATTGTGCATTATAAAGCATTTTTGTAATCAACCACGTCTTAAAATAGGCATTTACTTGGAATATTATATTACGTATGGGAGCTTGAAGAGCTCTGAATAGGGGATGCATAACGTATCTGAGTTTAACATACGTGTTTTTTTATTAAAAAGTTATGTGAAGATGTTTTGAATATGTAATTTAGTTTCGAGCTTGTTTACATTCTGTGTGTAAAATTTTTGTCTCCCTGCAACGATGCAACCCTCTTATGGGCTTTTGCGACATAATGATGAGTTTTTTATCTACCCTTTTGATCTCCCTCACACTTCAGGCGTAGGACTTATCTTAAAAATGTTCTTCGTTATCTTGGTGGAGCCCTCGAAACTTTCTTCGGAGTTTCCTCCATTTAAAACGAGCTCATTATTCTTACGAAATCGTTAACAGCTATATCTATTATTCGATAGCTCTATCTTTTTGCGATTACGTTCAATAAATATTTTCTTCGTCAAACCAGAAATAAAGTTGTCATTTCGAGCAAATAATGGAGAATTAAAATCGGTTTGAAAACCAATTAAATCTCAGTAAATCTGGACCACGATTCAATCAAAATTGAACTACCGTCTTCAATCTTGCTCCACCTCGATTTTCTTTGCTAGATATTGCGGTGGTTTCTTATACAATATCGCTGATCCATGCAATCTATCCCGGATCGTAAAGATTGTTTGCAAGCGCTGCAATAACTACTTTCATTCTGTGAAGACCAAAGTTTATGATCGGAGCAAAAGCCCATGGAGATTGTTCGATGGTCTATAATGGCTGTTTTGCTATGTCGTATATTTTTATTAATCTTTTCAGCTCGTACGAGGGAAGCACACCGCGATTGGTTATAAAATACACTGTAGATTGTGACCCACGTAGAAATTTATATGAATACAAATTATATATATTTTTTATATCGGATTTTATTTTAAATAAATATAGCCAGACCCCGAGTTATGGCGCTTGATTCAGAGTTATGGCTGCTTGGCGACATGACGTTATTGCGCGATACGCTTCCAATAAATCACGAACTCTCAGCCCATGGCTTTACCGACTGCTTTCAAAGATTGATCATGGAATATATTTATTCAGATGTCATCAATGAAGAATTGCTGGTTTTTAGTTCACTTAAATATGTTCTTTTTAAATGCTATTTGAATCATTAAAGTATGAAATATCGGTTGACTTTTACATAAGGAGCACCAGCAATATAAAGATTGTCACTTTCAGAAAAAAAATCCAATTAACCCCTCAAAGAGGTAAGACACAATGTTGTGTCCGAATTCCAGTGACTCATAAAGAACTTTCTTGCATGTTAAACTCGGAGACTAATAGAGAAGGGGAGTGTCTTGCACATTGAGCTTAGAGAGAAAAAGAGATGAAGAGATTATCTTGCAGGTCGGAGATTGTGAATGGGAGACAGAGACGGAGAGAGTATGTTATGCACATCGCACGATTGTATAGATCTGTAACCCAAATTTATCGACTAATAATGATACGCGAATGAATCGATTTCAAGTGTATTGTATATGTTTACTTGAAGAAATGACCGAATATTGTGTGCTATCGACAGTCTTTATTTATTTAAATACAAGTTTCATACACGCTGCGACGATCCTGACAGATAAGTGGGTTTGTATGGCGATACGTGGCGGATAAGCAAATATAGCATCTAAGATTATGAAGACTTTAATGTTTAATGTTAATGTTACTTCGGGCATATTTTCAAAATAATATTTGAATATTTTAGTGTTTAATTTATCTATTTTTGAAAAAAAAATATCTTTTCTTAAATAAATAAAATTCTTTGGCCGTTTTAATATAAAAAAGTGATTTTTTATATTGAACAAATGGACTTATTAGTAATTTTTGATCAAATTTATCAATGTAATTTCTTAAAATATTGAAAATCCGAATCCCGGGATCCCGGGACTGGTCCCGGGATTGTCTAATGACATCCCGAAGTCCCGGGATCGAAATTTTTGCTCGAGATTGGAACTCTAACTAAGATAAGTTGAATTTTTATGTTTAGTTTCGTGGTATGTATTGAGATTGAATCTAATCATTTTAATTTTAATAAAATCATTTTTTCTTCGAGTTAACAATATCTTGCGTTGCAAATATAGGTTAAAGATTGCTTGAATATCCACGGCCACGGCTTGCAGTTATCTTTAAGTAAAATTCATAGAATATTAGTGTAAGTTTGTATATAGATAAGTAGCATGATCTTATATGTATTAGAAAATTACTATAATAGCAAGCGATTTTAATTGAATTTCAATCAGAAGCTTTATTAATAGAATCAAATTTTTAATCTGCCATATTTACAGTTATTTATCAAGTGATTGTCCTATAAATTACTTTCAGCAGTCTCATTTTCATTGCAATCATTGTGCAGATTAATTTATCTATTAATTTTCATTTCTTTCATATCAAAATTGTAGGTTTTATAATGCTATTTCAAGAAATGCCCTTTCCATGAACATGGAATAGGCCTTATAAACTCTCTGAGCAAATTGTTTTATTATTACACTGATAAAAAGTTATGGTCTTCAATGAACAATGGATTATAAATAAAGCAGCTAATGTATGGTGGGATAGCGTGATGATACATTTAGATACAATTTTGCTATTCATTACTAAGAGCTGTTGCGTTAACACTAGCTGCCATGAAAGGTCGCAAGCACAAAGGTCTTTTCTATTCCAGAACATTATGAATAAGGTTGCATTGAAGTCCATGAGAAGCAATTAGCAAATCCGCACGATTCCATCGGAACGCTTTGCTATTTTTAACAGTTGCTGCTAGCAGAACCAATATTTGCATAAGAGCTGTTAAATTTTTTGTATTCAATATATTTGCAAGAATTACTCTTTGCCATATTTGCTTTGTTGAAGTAGATTTTCGAACAGTTTGTAATTTTTCAACTCTATTGATAAATGTTTTCTATTTAGCACTTGAGTATAATTAGTGAAAATCTCTGTGAAAAAAACTTGAATATTAATCTCGGAAGTTCAAACTGTCTCGAATTAAACTTTGGAAGGTGAGCACTTCTTCAGCCGAAGTGCTTGCGTCTTGTTAATATCCAATCTGCATGCACAAAGACGATAAGTTTAACAACTTCATCATAAAGATATCAAAGTTCTCCTTACAATATAAGGAGAAGTGCTTCCAAGGTAAAGTTCAACAAGCTGAATTGTTGTTTAATTAATTTTTGTAAACTAAGAGCGTAAACATTATTCATGTCGTAAATTTGCATTTTGTTGCAATCCTCTGCTATGATGAAAGATCATTATCAATTCAGCATCTCGTCTGTATGACAACAAGTTGAATTGCCTTTATTAAAGATGAACTCAGACGAAGTAGACAAAAAGCTGCTTATTAAAATTGTTAGTGAAATAGTCTCCGTTTACTTCATCGTTCAAGAAGCACCTCACTCTAATATTTTTTTAAAATTAATATATATCCAAAGAAATCGATTTAAATTTTTATAGCACAATTGAATTCATGATACGTTTATCAGTATAAAAATGGAAAGCATCGTCTGGATCATGTCTCAAACGATAACAATGTCGTCGATTAGCTATGTGAATTAAAATATGATGCTATTGGTTCAAAATGCATATTACCAAAGACGCTTTTGATTATAGCCCAGTCATAAAGGCATTTATTTTAGATTCGCAAAAAAGTGATTGTTAAATTGAATATAGTTTTAATTGAGAATTCCAAGTCTAATATGATGTCAATATTTTAGATTCAGAATCACTTTGATGGAACCAAATTTAGTCTCCTATTACTAAACTTGGACAAAAATGTCAATGAATCTTGTGTGATAGTGAAGTGAAGATACATTTGCTGTTGGGATTGGCTGCTTATCTTTATCTGTATCTTTTTGTGACGTTATGGTAAAAAATCCATGTTTCGTCACCAGTTATCAAACGGGCTAAAAATGGTTCTCTTTCGAAGTGCGATAAAAGAAAAGTGCAGATGTTTATTCGGATCCGGATAGCTCATGCGGTACTCACTTTCCAAGCTTGGATACGTTTTCAATCTCTTTTAAATGACGAAAGACTGTTTCATGAAATGAATCCAAACTATCTGCGATCTTATTTACTGTAAATTGTGGCTCTGTATTTACAAGATTTTTAAGGACGTCGTTATCAAAATGAACAGGACGTCCTGTACGGGGTTCATCAAAAATGCTGCTTTCTTCTCTTTTTTTGCGAAGGGGGGGAATCGTCAAAAGACACTACTATTCTGGTGGTTGCATTCTGGTATTGCACAAGAGTGGTAGCGATGTGTCCCTCACGGGCTCTCCATTTGTTTCCTTCCGGATGTCATTCTTCTGCTGTTGTTGTTCGTCGTCTTGTGCGTTTAACATCCTCCTTCCACCGTATAGTATACGTTGTGTATTTGCACCACGCATTCCATGCCCTAGTATCCGTTAGCATTGAAGGTACCATGTTGCTAGGGGAGAGCGAGCTGATTCCCAGCTCCTTCCGTAGGATGTCCCTTTTAGTGCTCCATGCTGGGCAGATAAATGTCGTATGTGCAGCATCGTTGTACTCCACTTCGCAGTGGTGGCACTCCGGGCTGGTCTCTTTGCCTATTTTGTGTAGGTAGCTACCAAAACAGTCGTACCCGGTAAGGACCTGGGTCAAGTGGTAGCACAGTTGATCGTGCTTTTTGGCTACCCAGGTTCTCAGGTTCGATATTAGTCCGTGCATTCACTGACCTTTAGCGGAGTTGTCCTATCGGGACTGCCACGCGTTATTCTTTTCTTCACCTTTCTGTATTGCCTGATTCTTGTAAGCGAGCAGGTCGATTGGTGGTATAGCAGTCAGTGCCAGGACGGCGTCTTCCGACACTGTGCGATATGCAGTGCCCACCCTGATTGTGCTCCTTCTCTAGATTCCGGCTATGTTGAGCCCAGCCCTTTCAATTTGTAGTGCCTCAGCCCACATCGGCGCGTCATACAATAGAACCGAATGAACTACCTCGTTATATAGTCGCCTCCTGTTTGTTTTTGTTGTTGGGCATCAACCTGGCCAGATTCTCTGCGATGCTGGCCGCCCCTTCTCCGTGTGGGTGACGAATCGGAACTCGTCATCAATCTCCACCCGTTTTTTGGATAGCGAGCTCTAGACCAGTTCCTGTCAGTCACTTCTTGGCCTTCCTCAACCATTTTGGCTCCGTCCATTAGTGGCGTCCTCAGCAGTCCTTCGTACATTATGTTCCACAGGGCGGGTCCATGCCCTGACCCCGGTGGAACGTCTGTCGTCACTGGTTTTTCTCTTCTCTTCCCGTCGTCGTCTTCGTAAATAAGGATTCTCCCTTGCAGGTAGCTCTCTACCATTCTGATGAGTATGGTGGGATGTGAATTTTCTTCAAGCCTCTGAGGATCAGGTGCCATCTCGCCGAATTGAAGGTATTCTTTACGTCTAGCGCAATCATTATAGTGTGTCTACTGGCTTTTACGCTGCCACACCACATCGTGTCTACAACAGAACTACAGCTTTCTAAAATTAATTTAATTGTGTTTTATTTACACTATTTATAAAAAACCCAAATTGCTCACGAACTTTTGGACTGACTTGATAAAAATATACATTGCTGATGATCGTATTGTATCACAGAGCATTTTTTAATTATTATATGTTTGTCATTGAATTTAAATCATATTTTTTCCCTCATTATATTCGACAAATTTATCATGATTCCATATTTTTTAATTATAGTCGAAAAATTGTTATCGTGGGATGTAAAGCGACCATGGCTATAAAATATATAATATGCATGTATTTTATGTACATAAAACATGTATCATTTCTGGTTTATATTACCTTTTTTATGTGGTCATAAATAATTCAGATTAAAAAAGCCGTACTGTCACGGACGTCTGAGTAATTTTGCGAATTTTATCCAAATCCATATTTAATAAAAATGAAATAATCTAATGTACGGGGTGGACGTTGATAGTATCACTTTGTCGCATCTGTCGAACAATTAAAGTTAAATATCGAACGATTTTGAGCCGTAATGAACCCTCAAATAAGGGATGGAATGCTGCGAGCCCAGACGCCCGGCTCGCGCAGTGTAGTATGGGCGAATTGACATTAGGGGAAGATTTAACTTTTTATGGATATCAATTTGAGTTTCCAAGTTATTTTTTTCATACGTACAACTTTTATCCCTTTTTTATTGTTTTTTTTTTCCCTATTTTTATGCGCCCAATTTGCAAATGGCACTCGATCGGTTCAGCGCGGCGTCGCGATTTATTCAATTTCCACGTGTCCTTTTTTGAAACTGAATTTAAAAAAGGGGTATTGAATAAATCGGCTTTCATACGATCATGACCCATCGAAATCCCATTACGAAATAATGATTAATCAAAGTCGAACGCTTGATGGAACTGAGACCTCTTTCAGCCCATGAGCGTTATCCCACAGGAATCAATGCCCAAAGCATTGCAGATTGCGAAATCTTTATATAGTGCATTAGGAAAATTGCAATGCCCATAGCTTTTTATGAATCGACGATGAATTGCAAAAACGTCTCATTTATTAGACGCAGTCTTTTCAGGAGTATTAATTTTTATTCGCGCTCCGGTGGGAAACCAATTCATTTGCCGTCAAGGTGAACTGTTATGGCAATGCTCGAGTCTTCAAATCTATAACACAAGAGGTTCGTAACAACCATGGCAAATCTCATTTTCAAATGTTCGCTCGGTTATGATGAGACACGTCGCCATCATATGCGGTCAACCTTTTTTGTTATGGTCTCGTCAGATACCCAGACAAAGAGTGAATCGAAACCTCCTGGGACGAACATAAAAACCTCCATAAACGTATTCCTTTTACGTCAAATGAGTAGTTAATGTGATTGCAAAAAGTAGCATTCAATGAATTTACACGATTTTTTGCACTGACAATGCATTGAATTGATCGTACAAGTTGTATGCGATTTTTTTTCGCGAATTGATTACAGTTTTTTTGCTATCGAATCGCAGATTGTCTCATGCTATAACTAAAATATGCCCTTGACTTGCGATTTTAATAAAAAAGGAAATGTATAATCGACTTTTTTGTATTATAAAATGATGCCTAAAACTAAAGGCATACTTAAGACATCATCATTGTCTGATTTCCAATTATTTTTCAATTATAATTTGCCAAATTTTTAACGAGCTAGAAGCCGGACGCACAAACTGGTAATTCTGAAAGCTATGTTTTAGAAGCAGCAATTACTAATTGATGATTATTTTAAATGCTCTTATAGCAACAAGCAAAAACAATAGCAATATTAATTAATGGATGATTTTTTACACATTTGAATTTTCAATATTAACAGTCAAACACATCTAAGAAATGCACGTGTATTGATTATCATATCATCATGTTGGAAAATCACGATCATTAATTTTATTGAATACAACTAATATATATTCTAATATATAGTCAACTATTTTGCAATGACCTAAGAACTTATTATTCACTTTATTAGAATGCTCACGGTGTAAGTTGTTCTCAATAAAGTGAGTTTAATATATTGCTAATAAAAGGCACATTAGATGTCACATTAAAACTACTTTATTCGAAACCAGATAAACAGCCGTCCCAAATATAGAAATTTTTCAAATCTCAAAATGAAACTTGGACAACTAGAATCAATGTATATATATTTTAGTATAAAGTCTTCAAATTTGAATCCAAATTCGATTATCACATAAAACTGATTGGGGTGTATGTATTTTTAAAATTTTGAATATGCAATCCTCTCTGAGACATGATTAGTCTGATTATGTATTTAGGATAGGAAAACAGAAAAGTCTATAACAAATCAAATGTGATATTTAACTAATGTTTCTTTACAGAATGACTACTTTAAGGTTATTTCAATGTCCCAGGTTGTACATGATTTGTTTTCAGGGCTTCGAACCGTTATCTTTTCATATTGGTTACGGTTTCGGTGGCGTTCCGGACAATTGTTTCGGTTCGGTGCAGTTTTCGTTCCGTGGTGAATGACTGTTTTGTCGGTTTTCGGTTTCGTTCCGGTTCGAAGCCATGCCTATTTTGACGGTTTTCTATGGACTATTCATATAGGTTGCGTGTACCCCCATTTTTAATATATCTATAAAGCCCAGGTGGTTTTTGGACTTTTTGGATAAAAAACCCCAGAGGGGGGGGGGAGGGAGCCAACCCTATGCCCGTGGGCAACGGTTGAACCCGTGGGGTAATGATGTGGAGTAGCGGTGCGTGAAAGTAGTATTGTCGGTTTGCTCATCGAGCGTAGCTGGGGTAGCCCAGCTAACATGAGTTAGGTGCGCAGGTCACCCTGTGCTGCGCACCCATAAAGGGATGTATGGAACAGCCGATTACAGTAGTTGGTGGAGATTGTGTCATAGGCTCACCACTATCCTCAACAGCCTAGGCCAGGGGTCGGCAACCTGCGGCTCGCGAGCCACATGCGGCTCTTTGGATGTGAAGCTGCGGCTCTTTAGTTCCATACGCAAATAACGAAATTTTCTACTTGAATAACCATGCAAAACCATCGCTCCCATTGAATTTGTTTGCCCAATTATTTGTTATTGAAGTACAAGTTAGTGTTGTAAGTAAATTTTAAATTGTTTTAATTTTTTACTTAAATAATAAGTGATTATATTTTTTTCTTTTTTTCCGTGGGAGGGGAATCTTTGCAAGATACCCATTCTGGGTAGTGTGAGATTAACGATTAACTCGTTCCTGCCCACTAAACCCCTCCCTTGTCCTTCTCTGCCCCCTGGTATTGTTTTACACATTGCTTCAGGAGGTCAGGTAGTCTGGCCTTAGATTGGCCCTATTCTAGTGTTGGAGAGGCGCTCTGCGTCTCTCTCTCTCACTGCCCTCTTTGGCGCTCAGAATCTCTTCTACGTAGTTGCGCCAAAGGTTCCAGTTCTTCTTGCTTCCTATCATGCTGTGGACTGACGTTGAGTTTGGCTACCCCGAGTGCTTGTTTCAGTAGTTTTCTCTGGAGTGCCCAAGCCTCACAGCCAATGATGGTGTGCTCTACGTCGTCGACCTCCGCTTGGCAGTTGTGGCACGTTGCGGATGGTTCTTTGTCAATCCGCTTCAGGTACGCACCGAAGCATCCGTGCTCAGTGAGCACCTGAGTCAAGCGGTAGGTTGTTTCACCGTGTCCCCCGGCCCTCCACCGACGTATGACCGGGATAAGTCGATGAGTCCACCTTCTCTTGCTGAACTGATCCCATCACTGTTGCCAGGCTTCCCTCATTTTCTGGTCATGTTCGTTGCGATTTTTAGGATATTCGTAGTCCAAGGTCCTCTTCTTTGCTTGGACGTCCAGCGGGGGCATTCCAGCAATCACAAGCACAGCGACACTGTCTCGGAGCTGCCTGGTGGTGAGCTGGTGACTCGGAGCGCTCCTTGTCGCTGGACCCTAGCGAGCTTCTTTCTATTGGTGTCGCGTCTGAGCGTCTCGTGCCATATCGAGGTTCCGTACAAAAGGATCGAGTGTATTACCTCGTTTATGGTACGTCTTCTGCACGGCTTTGGCCTTCCAATGTTGGGCATGAGCCTTCCAAACTTTTGCACCTTCTCTGATGTTTCTTCCATGTGTTTGCTAAAGGTCAAATTGTTATCCATGAAGATCCCGAGGTATCTCAGCATTTTGCTGTATTCCACCTCGTGTCCTCCAATAACAAGCTGCTCGACCCTCGGTCTTCTCCGTCTGCTGCATATCATTGCCTCCGTTTTCTCGGCCGCCAGCTGTAGGCGATTATCCCGCATCCACGCTCGAATTCTGGCGAGGGCTTTGTTGCCCGTCGCCTCCACTTCCTATGGATATTGAGCCGTCACCAGTAGCGCGACGTCGTCCGCGAAGGCAATGAGTTCTGCTCCTGCAGGTAGTGCCATGTTTAGAACACTGTTGTAGAGTACGTCCCAGAGGGTTAGTCCCAGAACGGACCCCTGCGGGACGCCCATCTCCAGTCTTCTCGTCAGGTCCGTTTCATTGTGATAGACATATCGGTCTTTGAAATAATCGCTTATGAGGTCGAGTGCATACTGTGGAATTTCATTTTTTCCCTCCAGGGCTCCAACGATTAGCTCCCAGTTTGCGCTATTGAAAGTGTTTTTTTTGTTGGCAAGAAATTTTTTTGTGGCTCTTTAAACACTTTGAAATTTGTAAATTGTAATTTTTGGCTCTTCCGACTCAAAAGGTTGCCGACCCCTGGCCTAGGCAAACAGGGGAGAACGTTTTAGGCTATTCGAATGGCGACTCGTCTCCGTGGCTAGGTACTACAAATAACCGAACCGTTACGAGTACGATGGGAAAGGGCAGTCCGTCATCTGCTGCAGCGTCCTTTAAACTGAGGTTGGACTGGTAACCCAGAACAGACCATACAGCAGCGCATGAAATGGGAACGCACATTTATGATCCTGCTACCTATTTATATGTCCAAGAAATACTTTTTAATATTCATAGTCATTCACGAAATACTACTTAGTTTCTGAAGGTTCCCACCACTTCTGAGCATTTGCATTATGTGACACCTTTCATTCTAAACTACTGGCCCAGTGGCTGGAAAACTAAAGGAACTAAAGGACAAAGGAAGAATTCCGCCTGGCAACGATAGCATTATCTTCCGTTGTCATCTATAATGCTTTGTATTCATCGAACTGGGAGGATCTACCTAAATGGGAAACCACCTAGTCACGAATTCGTGGGGGTAAGTTGCTCGTAGACGGGGATACGCCTCAGTTGGTGTAGGAGGGAATTCGAGATGCATTTTTGTGTCATGTAGGACTTCACCCTAGCCCGATATTGCCCTGTGAAGAAAGGGTGGGACTGGACTCTTTGTACTCCAGTAAATTAAGAGGTGAAAGTAGTATGACTTTCAATATCGAACGAACGAGAAGGTGAATGTATGATACAGACGAATTGGATGTAACCCCTTCCTGTAAATGGATATTGAAGAGGCCCTAGACCTACAGTGGATTGCTTGTGGCTGCACTATGATGATGATGAAATAGAAATTAATCATTTGATTTCAGCCGTCTTCGTTCGTTTTTCATGAACTTTTTTAATGAGGAACTTTTAGATTTACAAAAAAATGAGAACACTAGATCTATGTTTATTATACAGAGCATTCGAACCTTAACTGTTGATTCAGCCATTCATCCTCTATCATCAAACCAAACATTATTCATGATGGAAAACACTCTCTCGACAGGAGCGGAAGTGCTTGGTAGACAAAAAATATATTTTATAGCTCCTGAATTCAGTACATATTAACATATTGTGATCCTTAAAATGTTCAAAGAGTTCAATCTATTCTTCACCATTTCTTTTCACGAATGCAGTTCTTTAAATTGCAGCCCATTTAATACCTTTCAAGTAAAATTATTCTTGAATCTAAATCATTATTTATAAATCAGTCAATCATAGAAGGGCCTGCACAACTTTATTAGTCAAAAAGTAGCCTAGTCTACTCTAGATTCATATTTGTTTGCTCCAATAGCAATATCATTTTCCTTGAAGTCATTGCCAAAATTGTTTTGATGAGTAGAATTAGTCGTCTGCGAACAAAGCGCCACAATCACTTGAAAACAACGATTTAGTACTTTGGAACATCTTGAAACTGAAATAATCCAAACCTAAGCGGGACATATGGTAAGCCTATATTATCATAAGTATAGTTCTCATATTCTTATAAAACTATTAGATAGATGAAAACAGCCATGACCAAAAGTTTAAGATCACTCAACCAATTTTAGTTTGAGGTAACGAATCACATATTTATACAGAATCTTATTGTTTGCATAATCTATCATCAAAGCCATTCAAACTATAAGCATATGTTTTTCTATAGAATTCTCAGTACGGTCAATATTTAGCATGCCCAATTTTAGTATTTACATGACGCTGCAATATTTAACTGAGATTTTGTGTGTTCAAACATATCTGATCGATGTTTATTGATATAATGACGAGGGCTGCTTTTGGTTAGATAAATGTTGATATTTTTATTGGCTATGCACACCGTCCTGCTTGTGAAATTTTTCACGATATTTATTGTGCAAGGAACCTTGAGGTCCTTGAGGAATTTATTGAACACAAAATAAATACGCGATCGTCGAGTCATGTAGTATTACATTTTTTCCATTGTGAGTGTTGTAATATGAAACAGGTAGTAAAATGTGTCAAATTGATTAAACGCAATGCAATAGTATCGTTTTTAGAGGCAGCTGCCATCAAAGGTATTACGTTTTTAGGACAAAGTATAATATAAACTTGTAAGAAGTAACGACAAAAAATTTCATCCAGAGGGATAAGTAATTATCATGTTACAATTATAAATAAGTCATTATTGTGTATTTTGTATGAATACCGGAACCGAACCGATTGGAAACTATTGGCATTATCGGTTCGGTATAAGTCTTGCGCGAAAGAGGATTTGGTTGAGATTTGTCTTCATATAATATGTGATTTTCACCATCCTTGTACAGAATTTTGTTTTTGTTTGCTTTATGTTCAACCTATTAATTGTCTTGTTAAATTAATACTTCGGATACAATTGTTATCAACTCAAGTTCCAGTATGTTGTGTAGATTCTCCCTTCCTTTGTATTAATATTTGCTATGCATCCAAAGTGGTACTGCCGTATTTAAATTTGTTTTGTAGTGTTATATACTCCAACCTGGGACTTTCAAACTTCCAGCTAATAAGCATTAAGTCAATACCCTTTCGTTTAATAAAATATATTATTATGCAAGTTATTTTGCACATGGACCGACAATTTTTTTTTTGAGGGTTAGGGGTATTTTACTATGTTTCATAAATAGATCCCATGTCCTAAGTATCAGGGCTGTCAAAATACATTTTTTTTTCTTTCAACATTTTGAATACCCAAAATTTCACCTTTAAATCGTTATAACTTTTTAATCTGTGATCGTAATAACATACATCTTAATAAATCATTATTTTATGCAATTGGTTTAATGAAATTTGGTTCTAAGCTTCCAAAGTCATATAAAATATGCAAACGAATGAAAAATGTCAACTTCTAAATTCTTTCATCAAAAACTAACGATTATTTTGAACTTAGTTTAATTTTAAAACTTTTTTAGATAATACAATTTTTAATGATAAGATACATTACATAAAAATCATTCAATAAAATGTTATACTTGAAGAGTTACCAGTTTGCTAGGGTTAGGGTTAAGAAAATACTTATAACTACTTATATACCTTATTATACTTTCAATTTTTTTGAGATATATTAGGGTGTCCCATAAGTTTCTTTCGTTTTCATATTAAGAAAAAAATAAACAATAATTTGTATTACATCAAAATTTATTGAATAATATATTATCCATTCTGTTCTATTACCTTTCTCCATCTCTCCGGAAGCCTCATAATGCCTTCTTGCCAAAATTTCTCAGGTTTGTTGGCAAAATATTAATCAAGGTTTAAGGTAAAACAGAGGTAAAAGATCCCAGTCAAATGATAATAATTTATTTCTGACGAGCATAACACATGAGGCCTGGCGTTATCGTGATGAAAAACAACGCCTCGTCTGTTCGCTAATTCTGGCCGTTTTCTGGCAATTGCATCCCTTAGATTGTCTAGTTGGAAACAATATTTTGTTGAATTGATCGTTTCACCTTGCTGAAGCAGTTCATAATAAACTACCCCTTTCCAGTCCCACTAAATGCATAGCAAAA
The DNA here is from genome assembly GCA_008973525.1 of Stenopsyche tienmushanensis. Taxonomy (NCBI): domain Eukaryota; kingdom Metazoa; phylum Arthropoda; class Insecta; order Trichoptera; family Stenopsychidae; genus Stenopsyche; species Stenopsyche tienmushanensis. Next base: position 155,585 of record WACJ01000366.1, read on the forward strand.
CTTTTTTTGGATGTAGGCCAGGTTTAGCTACAGTTAAAGCTTCTGTACCCTTGGTCAATCAAACCCCCAAGCCACACATCTGATCGATTAATTCCAAATTACTATTCGCTATTCAGTCAAATATAGTTAATTTATTTGTTGATCAATTACTGGAATGTTTCCTTTAGCAGTATATAATGTTAGTAATATACTAATACATGATCTGGAAGATCTTGTGTATAAATATGACATAATAAAACATTTAACATATTTTTTCGTGGATCATAATGAAATCCCCTGATGTTTTATTTAGTTCAAATGGATTATACGGGAGTATTTTGTTATTTAGATTTGATGAATGAGAAGTTGGCATTCATTCATTATCAATTTGTGTACAATACGGAACCATGGGAGTGTTTCCATTAGTGGTCTATTTTATTGAGCGAGCTGCATCTGCGTGAGAGTACATAGATAAGTATCGTTGCCTGATGGCCAAGAAGAAGACCTTTGACGTCGTCTACATTGTACGCTCGACGAACTTTGGTATATACATGCGGGGAAGACGAATTACAAAACCGTCGTCTTGTTTCCAGTTCAGACAATCTGCAAACCGGATAATCCACTCTCGTCCTTTAGTACGGGGACCGGCGGTGGAACAGCCATGTCCTAATGTACGAAGAGTGCTTCACAATGTACACAATGAGGGAATGTACACGGAATTACAGTGGAACACTTGGACAATAGGACCGCCAGCATTGTGCAGTTAAAACCAGAAAGTTTCACTCAATAAACTTCGTAGCGGGACATCGTCAGGCATTTTATTGTTCGCGACAATCGTCACGGACGTACCATAGCTCTCCCTATGTGTGCTTCATTGTGGAGCGATAAAATCCCGAAAAAATATCTGGGAACCCGAGATAAGGGCATTGATAGAGGATCCTTCGGAACGGACGAGCCTTCTTCGAGGACCCTTTGCAGACGTTCGATTGGCAATTAATGAAATCCGCTAGGCTGCATTACGAGCCGATATAATTCCAAGGAAAACGAAAGTACTGCGTTAGATCAATAAGCTTATAATAGTGCTGACTTGCAAAAGAGACTGACTGCCCGTAACAATGATACAAAAATAAATGCTCACAATTAAGATTGATTGCGGCTATAAACGCGAAAACATAAAAAAATATACTGCCTATCCATCAAATAAATTATATGGCTCGAGAGACCCGAGGCTGCTTGTGGGCTTTAAAAATTTCCATCGGAATGTACCCGTAGGTGAAATTTAACATTCGCACTCTGCAAATTGGTTTCAATTCAACTTTTTTTTGACAACTGCACGTTAATTACGCCAGATCGCTAATTAAGTAATAAAGTTCACATGCAATAAAAATCGATTCGAAGGAACCGTGAGATTACCGCTCATAGTGTGAAATTTTGACGCTTCGAAGGCAATTAAAACGCGATTTTACATTTGACAGTAAATCGTGAAGCTATGTCACGCAAAGTAGATTTAATTGACATGTCTCTAAAATATGTAAATGCTTACACGTCGGACAAGTTTGGCTTCTCCGGAATAGCATTTCAAAATTGGAACATCCAGAATACTACGACCTACAACGGAATAATGCTAATATCCGCAGATTGGATGAGAGATTTTAATTTTGTTATATCTCATTACATTCCATTGGAAATTTGGTAATCTGATAAAACTAAAGCTTCATCAATAAGGCAGAAGTCGCATTAATATGTTCTTCATCAAATATTTAATCACAATGTTTCGTCTGGCGAATCAAAGGGCGCTTTTATGCCATCTCGATATGGAATACGGCTGTCTTTTTAAGACTGAGCAGCTTTCTTTGGAAAGTAATAAAGAGTTATTTGAACGATCCATGATGATTTTAAAGGATTTCCTGACTGGTTACATGACATCCTGTCAATATCATTCCTACACTTGCAATGGCATGTATTTAATATCATATAATCGCTGCGTAGTCCTTCGGCTACCATCTTTTACATCTACCAGTTCTGATATCACATATTTATCGCCTTCATCATATATTCACCTCCTTATGCACTCGATATTGAAGGAAATTGAATTTTTGATACTACAGTAGAATCTCGAATATCCCGGGGTGGACAAACATGGATAACTGGAAAACACGGATAATGCAAATCATCAAATTTCTACTTGGTTTCGATTATAATATCATATTTACAACACATTTTTTTATTTAATAATACTCGAGCTCAACGTACAAGAGTGCTCTTTCTGAATCATTAGAATTCGCTCGCAAATACGCGATCATCCTACCATACAGGTTAGTTTTCGTAATCAAGCTATTATCACCCAAGGTCTATTTTTACAATCTTACTCTCGTTATTATTTTTGTCTCATATAACAAGATTTTTTAAACTCTAGCTCGGTTGTTTTGAAAACCAAGGTAGTTAAAACATGAGAACAGGCGTTTGTTTTGGTAGATAAGATACAAGCATCACCTTATAACTTTGTATATAACGCCTCAGTACTATTTGGGAATTGCCTTTTTATCCAAATTCATAGAAGCAATCTAGATTTAAATCCGAATCTTTATGAATTCCAGAAAAAGTTTCTCTTATAAACATCTTAAATGGGAATAAAAATTCAAAAGAATATTGTTAATTTTCTTATACATATTTAGTTGAAAATAAATATAACTTATCTCCAAAATGAAATGTATTTAGAAGATAGTCGCTTGTATTTATTTAGTCGACCCTCACGTCAACAAATTTGATTTAATGTGTGTAAAATTAACGACAGGATGTTTCCGGCTATCACAAAAGAGATTATGTATTTTTATTATTTATTTAGGGTGAGGCGATAATTTTCCTGTATTTTTTTTTAGTTGCTGTCCTAAATATGGTGGATTGCGAGTCACAGATCACATATTGGAGATTGCTATTACGTTTTTATAAAATACGTTTCAATTTTATCACTATAATAACCAGTGATGGAATATGTGCATCATGCCAACTGTTAATAGCCGATGATACCCCATGTGAATCATATATCTGCCAACATATAGCCCCTTTATTGTATTGTAAGCAACTCATTGAGATTTTTAATTGAATTTTGTGGGTCTTCCGATTTTAGTATATTAGGTTGTCCCATAAGTTTTTTTCGCAAATGAACACAGATCTAATCATAGCCATGGTTGAAGAAAACCCGCGATATACTGTTCGGGAAATAGCAAACAAGTTAGAAATTCCACGAACATCCGTCCATAATCATCTGACAAAATTGGGCTACATCAATCGTTCAGATGTGTGGTTTCCTCATGAACTGACTGACTCAAATAAACTTCAGTATATTTCAACTTGCGATCTTCTTCTCCAATGACATAATAGCCAACCTTTTTTGAAGAGACTTGTCACTGGAGATGAAAGTTGGATACTCTATAAGAATATCCAACGTAAACGGTCTTGGACCAAGGATACAGAAGCTTTAACTGTAGCTAAACCTGGCCTACATCAAAAAAAAGTTTTGCTATGCATTTGGTGGGACTGGAAGGAGGTAGTTTATTATGAACTGCTTCAGCAAGGTGAAACGATCAATTCAACAAAATATTGTTTCCAACTAGACAATCTAAAAGATGCAATTGCCAGAATTAGCAAACAGACGAGGCGTTGTTTTTCATCACGATAACGCCATGTGTCTTTGCTCGTCAGAAATAAATTATTATCATTTGACTAGGATGTTTTACCTCTGTTTTACCTTAAAAATGTACCTTGATTAATATTTTGCCAACAAACCTGGGAAATTTTGGCAAGAAGGCACTATGAGGCTTCCGGAGAGATGGAGAAAGGTAATAGAACAGAATGGATCATATATTATTCAATAAATTTTGATGTAATACAAATCATTGTTTATTTTTTTCTTAATATGAAAACGAAAGAAACTTATGGGACAGCCTAATATATTTCAATGTGTAATTCAAAATCAAAGTGATTGTCTAAAGAATATATAATCGCACGGTAAAAACCCTTTAAAATGTACATTTAAGATGTGTATATATTAATAAATAATATTAATAATTGATTCAGTTAGTATCAAAGTACATTTGGAGTTCATCAATCTAAGATTTCCCAAGGTGACCAAACGACCGTGTGATCAATCAACTTGAATTTATTTTGCTCATTAAAATTACAATTTCTTGTTAAATATTTTTATTTTATAGAAAAGCAATTATACAGAATATTTTGCACATCAGAAATTTTTTTGGGGTTTAGGGGGACTTTTGCTACGTTTCACATATAGGCCCTTTGTCTTAAATGTCAGGGTTATTGAATGTGGCCAATTTGAACCAAATTTTGTAAATAAATTTAATAAAAACATCTTAAGTTCATCAAAATCAAAAATACATTGTAAAATATTTTTAAAAAATCGTGCAATTACGACCGCAGATGAAAAAGTTATAACGATTTAAGGGTGAAATTTTGGGTCTTAAATGATATTACAATTATTTTCAATTGTGATATGCTCATATACTATGAACATTCATGCTAAAATGAAACTCTGACAGCCAAACTAATTAATTTAATTGTTATCAAAACATTTTTAGAATGTATAAATAAGGAAAACGCTTTTCCTTTACTTTAATAACACTGCGATTCTTGTGTTCTATCAGTGTAAAAGTGGCCTAATCAAAATTATTTTTGGGTTGTTATGGTTCGTAAATTAATAATTATATAGGTGTACTATTTAATTACAAATTAGGTATTAAAATAATCCACGTGCCTTGTACTTGGTATGATTCAAAATTCATACCAAGGCCTTATATTAAGCGCTCGTGTAAAATTATTTAATTGCCCAACGTTTAGAGAAATTTCGATACAAATTAGGAAACGTTTCGTTCATTTTGATTATTTATAGCTGTGTAAATGTCAAATTGAGCGATAAGCGCCCAAAAAATATCACAAAGACATTTGGAAACGGATGGATGTGTTTTCATTGTGTTTTCAGGTCAGCAATGCGATTCCTAGTCGCAAAAAAGCCACAATAATGGATTTCGTAATCGATTTTAGGGATTACAGAGTTTTTTCCATGAATCCGCAAAACAATTGTTATCTGTTATATATAACGTGGTACATTGTCGGATGCCGAGGAATACATTCACGCCAGTGGGCACTTTATCTATTGTCCGGATGCTTTTTGTTGCAACCGCATTTTGTGCATTGTGTGCACAGTTATTTCGCACATTATTTTTCCCAGAAGAGGCAAACAGATATTTTTTTTAACAGAAGCATGCTAAATCGTTGTACGTTTGTAAGATGTGAGCGTGTGGAATGTGTTTGTGTTGGGCGGCCCAGTTTTTTGGATGGCTCCAATTAGAGTCGCATTTTCCTGTTGAATCCACTCCCCGGTATCTAATTTAGAGGCCACTTAATGCAGCAACTACTCCTAAATATATGGTAAACACATTTGGCCTCTCTCATTTGTACATTCGAAAATTGGCCTAATCACGTGAAATTCTATTTTCGGGGGAGACGATGTAAAAAGCGTATTTTTCCCCCCCAAACGAACATAGTTGTGGAGATAATTGTGCGTAATGGCGTACTAATTAGGCCTTATTATATTTTTGTACACTCATATGATCCTCTTAAGATCCATGCACCATATTTCCGTCTTAATTGAACTCAACAATAATTAAAAGTGTTCGTTGAGTGTAATCTTGCGCGATATGATGGATTACGATTCGCTCTCGACGATACGACACAAGGGATTATTTTCAGTACGATGCTGACACAATTTTAATTACGATCGAAAAAATTCGACCGTGAATTTCATAATAACACAATTAAAAATAAAATAAAACGCGTCTTTCGGTACCGCCAAGCATTGCGGTATTGTTTCAGTTTATGTATATACCAGGATGTTGATTCAATATTAGCATATTATTACACGGGTCGTGTTATGAAGCTACTCATCTCGGAAACTGATTGCAATAACAGACCATAACATGGTTGGATGATATAGCGATGTAAATAATATAATAATCAATATTTTGCGTTGCAAATTTAAAACTTTAAACCCGAGATTCTATGAATCTGAGCATATTGTCTGATATTATCATCTTTGACTTGGACGAGGGCGTTGGGACTATTCATGTACGTATTGCATGCTTCAAGTTGTTCACGTTTAATATATTTAACTAGAAATTATGACTTATCGATGTATCTACTTGTCGAATTTAGTAGCACTTGGTCTGTATGATTCACACTAATTAGCTCAGATAAAATGTCACCATTATGAATTTTCCATATGGAATGAACGCTATAAAATTAAATCTTTTTTTGTGCGGTGTATACGTTCCGCAGATGATCGCACAAAAAAAAGCTATGACTTATATAGAAAAAGTGAAGATGCGTTTCATGGATTTTATAAACCGCATAACATTGAAACAGCTGTATAAAATATATCCAAAATCGCAAAAAACAATAAGGCAATAAATAATAGCATTTTAAGGATGTCTGACATCTGGCATCTTTATTACCAGACATCCACTAGAGAGATAATAATTATTTTAACACATTATATGCGGTTCCGGTTTGATGAGTGATAACAGCGCGGGGGATACCGCATCATATATGTAAAAAAAAAAACAAGATTATTAAAAAATAATATCATATGTAGATGGATCGGTCGTTTTTTTTAGTTTTAATTTTTTTTAAAATAGTTAAAAATTAAATTTTAGCATAAATCTGGTAGAAACAATAAAGAGATATATAAAAAAGGTTTGTACTGGCTTAGTTTTCCCATCACTAAAATAGCTATAACTCAGTAGGTAATTAGAATTTTGTAAATTTCTTTGAAGGGTGTATTTTGAAAAGTTAAAACATTGAAAAAATGCAAAAAAAAAAACAAAATCGGTTTTATCAAAATTTTAGACTAGAATACCTAATTATAGAATATCTAATAATAGAATACCCTTTAGTCGTAATTTAGCGATAACAGATGTAACATGATTTAAAAATTCCAAAATTGTATTTTTTTCCAAATTTCAGTTAGTGTTGATGATATATTTTCTATTTTATCCAAACGTATCTGCAAACGTACTCTTTGTGAACTAAAAATAAACCGCATAACTTCGAAATCGCACAAAAAAAGTCGCACAAAAAAAAGTTTGAGTGTATTTAATTTAGAATAAATTTTCACACTTATCTTCACGTTTTTGAAATTCAATATCTCCCATACATTCATAATATATATTTACATACGAAAATTGCTTCATATTTATGATAAATTCGATATTATAATTATTCTATGACAATTGAAAGATTTGTCGAAATATATATTAAATCCCCTTTTTAATTATTTCTCATTATTTGTCTTATAAGGATTTGTTTAAACTATTTTTTTTTAAATTGAGCACATATCTTATATTATCATATAAAGTGACTCAAAATATTGTTATGGGCAAATGCACACGAAGTTTCCCCGTATGTAATGTGTTAAGAGCACAATGAGCGAGTGACAAAAAGTCACCCTAGCATTTATTAAAAATATTGTAAAGATATCCAGCATTTAAAAATTCACACAAGTGACCCGCTGAGTGAGTGTTTATTAATAAAATTTGGAGGTCACTTCATTCAATATCAAGCGCATGAAGAGGTGAACGATTGATTGACTTGCATGTAAAATATTTAATCACTATTTTTAAGAATACCATATATGTTATAATAATATAAATGTAAAACTCAATATATGTATCCGCCTTGAATCGAGGAATTTCTCAATTAACGTGTAATTACATGTTTATTCAGAACCTATTACGATCCTCTATGATCTACCAAATGTTATTATTTGACATCAAAATTACTATGAAATACACTGCTAACGTTAATTTCTAATATTAGCAAAAATTATTTTGCTCTTGGTTTTGCTAATAGTAAACAGATTATCAAAGGGGGAAAACCTCTTCCTTATTATTTCAACTTATATTTGAATTTTAATGAGGCTCATTAATATGTTATGCTTCGTGTAAATCATTCATCCATTACATTTACAACCCATTCCCATGGTTTATAATCAACTTTGTTCGATATGGAAATAAATTGTTTCTGAAGGCTGAAATTAAAAATAAGTCCGTGAAGATATATCCAGACATAAGTAAGCAAAATTAAATGAGTTGCATACTAAGCCGGAGACCTTTACTTCGCGACAATGAGAATCCCCCGGGACTTACTCGACGAATGGTTGATAAATACCCCGAACAAGGAGAAGATTAAAGAAAACGTACAAGAGTCGCATTAATTTAGATTAAGAGCATTCATGATGGTCCCATGGTTGCCGAAAACTCTCAAATAAAGCAAGAGACCCTCGTCTCTATTTGTGTCGCATGAATTGTAATTTTGTGATACACAAACGTTCACACGGAACCTCGTTTTAGTTCTTACGGGAGAAATGTGATATTTTGTTAATAAACCTGATAAAGCTCGCGATTATTAGTTCAAGTCTTTAGGTGCTCTTAAAATTCATAACAAATCATTTCAATACGTGCCGCACAAACATCCTTCAAGATTAATATAAGGTATAATATTTCTTGCCGAGAAATCGGATCATTTCTCATCGTGAAGAGAAATTACTATAATTAATTTTTCGTGAGAATCTCGGGAGGTATCATTTGTATGTATTCTTGAGAGAGCCGCCGAAACTTTTTCACCCCCTAATAAAATATGGGCGCGCGCATCGAGCACTGTCGACTTTTGGAATTTAATTATTACGAAAATAGGAGCCTCATAGAGAGGCCTCCCTAAAAAGATTTTAAGAAATCAAATACGATATAAAGCTTTTACTTTGGAAATCAGTTTGATTTACCGTCGCCTCTCCATCCAATTCCCTCGGGCTGCTTCAATGGCTGGAGCGAGTGGATCCTTCGCCCCTCTAATTATATCCTGCGTGTCTTTTACTTGTCTCGTTTTACCCCTATCCCATCAATTTATACACGGCATGAAATATATTTCGATCTTTCAGGCATGTCTATTTTTATTATCTCGCTGACAAAAGATAACGACGATGAAGCAATAAAGGGATGCTGCGAAATCATATTGGACATGTTGTGCCGTAAAATATAATACAACGTAGTCGAATATGATATTATAGGATTAACCCAAGCTATATAGAGATATTAATATATTTGGAATTTTTGAAAACGAGTCATGGCTATTTGTTGATTAAGAGATAAATAAAATATATTTTTTCGATATTTAGAGCATGAAAACACCGTCAATGTTTTTAGTTTCGAAGCTAAGATCTTTCTTTGTGGATAATAAAGGTCTTAGTTAAGGCGAGCGACTCTTTATCACTGTCTGATCATTTTTTTCCCATTATTTTTGGACCTTCTACGATCCGATATCGAATGAACCCACGTGTGGCCATTTATCTTGAAGTGCGCTTAGCTCGAGGACTCCATGGTCTGAGAGTTCTCACCTCTTACGTTACAATATTTAGATATTTTTAGTACCCACAAGTAGAGAATCCAATCCCGGGATCCTGGACAATTTTAGATGCTCATGAATCCCGAAATTAGTAAATGTAATTCCGAAAAATTTGGGATGGAAATTTATAACCAACTGAAAACGTACAACTCAACGAGATATTCCCGCCGGAATCTGGACGCTTGGAAACAGTGGCGTAATTACTAATTGGCGAGCTTAGGCGACGCCTAGCGGCAGTAACTGTCTAATCTATGTATACCTATAAATAATACATATATGTTTTTAAAATTGTTATATTAATCTTTCCCTACCGGTGATGTATTTACTACACATCGACTCTAATAATGGGAATATCGATATGAAATATAATAGATACGGGGTTCATAATTTTTGTATTCTTCCCTAATATAATTACGAATCAAATCGAAGTATTATAGTATATAAGTATTCATCTGCAGCGACGGAAATAAATAATTTGTCGGGAAATCGGGAATTTTGCGAATTTTTCATTACACATTTCAGCAGCCAATTGCCTGGCTTCCAAAATCAGATCCAGACTAAATGACGAAACACTCGATGCTTTTAATGTTACTTCGGACATATTTTCAAAATAATATTTGAATTTTTTAAAAACTAAATTTGATTGATACAATTTTTTAATATAAAAATTATGTTGATCATCTAGTTTCTACGTTTGATATAAAGACAATTAAAAATCATACAATTACCACCTTTCAAAGTCATTCTAGTTGTTTTTATTAATATTTAATATGCAAAGCTTATATTGTCACTTCACCAATAAATTAATTCAGCAAATGTCTATATGTATTTTGATATGAATTTATTCATCGAGTCAAACCAGTACTATAAAGGATACATGTATAATAATTACCATCATAAACCTGTTTTTATATTGATATTACGATTTACGACTGCAAAATTATCTTTGTAACCTTTTCGGGAAAGCCTTTATTTGGGCAGCACATAATCACCGATATCAATTTGGGCGTTTTTAATGCGCTCATTGTGATTGGGTGCAATTTCTGCATAAAGCCATAAATTTAATTAAAACGAATTGCTTATCCGTAGAAGGGTTAAAGCGTTTGTCTCGTTTAATCCTTGATCTGGATTCCATGACCGAATCAAGAATCGCAAGTTTTAGCGAATCCAAATGACGCCGAAAGATTAGCATAAACACTCCGGTCCAAGAAGGAAAGCGGCGTGTTAAAAAAACTCTGCATCCTGCTGATTTATTCATCATCCATGTCCACGGAAATGGCAAATGACGGGAAGAGGTTGTCGTAAACCTTTTTTTTATTATAAATCTGGTTTTACTAGGCGGTGTAAATTCCTACACGCTATCAGCGGCGAGAAAAAAGACGAAATTGGATCCGAGCATAATAAAAGAAGAAGTATGGCGTAATTTATTTTCGTTAAAGGATTTGCAGGTTATACGGTTATCAAGTTTGGGAATCGTCTTTGCCAATTTAAACTTGCGAAAGGAGTTCCGGCGAACAATTCTTAAGCGGTCTCCATTTTCACGTTTTGATATTCTTCTTGGCTATTAAGATAAGAATTGGACCAGGTACTGGAGCTGCGATTAATGACTAATTGTTAAGGATGGAAAAGTTTATTGGGCGTTCACGCTTTTGTTAACATTGTGATAATACAATAATGGAAGTTGTTTGTTTGCGGTGCTGCGAGAAGAGCTGTAATCCTCGGGAGTTTTAGCACCGCTTTTCAGCCCAAATCCTTCATATTTAATACACATACGATGCCAAAAAGCAATAAAGTTCTGCTGGAATTATCTACAAAATGAACCGTTATAGAAACTTTAATAACGCACGAGTTTAACACCTTATCGATGGAGTGTGTAGTATTATAAATGCACATTAATCACAATAAAACTGGAAAACTTAAGGCGAAAATACCCACATGTTTGCACGATTACTTCAAATGAGCAATAAAACTGTTAACGATAATCTGAGCCAAATGTTGGAGGTTATAAAGCTCGAAAATATACACTGTACTGGCTTAACAATCAACACAAAGATCATCAACGATTTTTACAACAAAATTATTTAAATTTAGATATTAATGCGCATTAAGAAATTAGTTTTTATTGTCTCACTCACTTTTGGTCTTAGAAGAAAAATTCTGACTAGATTTATCTTTAGATAATTTAATTATTCCAAGGAAAACCGTGCATTTGTCCATAAAGTTTTTATAAATAATTTCAATATGTTGTAAGCAAAATAAGAAATATTTTTAATATCTGATATGTGTTGCTTTTCCTACTTGTGAGTGTATCTCGGTTATTAGATCTCAGTTACAAATTAAATCATGTTAACACGTATCATGCCGGGAACATTTTTTATTAAATAAACCACCAGGCCATTATATAAATTTGATTTCTTATTATATATTTATATACAGGATGTTTTGCATATGGACCGACAATTTTTTTTTGGGGGGAATAAGGGGGTCTTTTACTACCTTTCACGTATAGGCCTTATAATCTAAGTGTCATGGATATTGAAAGTGGTGAATTTGAACCAAATTTTGTAAATAAATTTAATAAAAACATCTTAAACAAAAAAGTGTTTTCTTAACTCTAATCATGACAAATTGGAAACTCTTCCTTTTTGAATTTAATAACTTATTGAATTATTTGTATAGTATGTAGCATATCGTTAGAAAAGGTATAATCTAGAAAACTTTGTAAAACTAAATTAAGTTAAAAGTATTTGACATTTCTAGTTCGTTTGCATATTTTATCTGACTTTGGAAGCTCACAACTAATTTTCTGTAAGCCTATTGCATAAAATAATAATTTATTTAGATTAAAAATACATTGCAAAATACAAAGATAGTTGTTGCGTGCAATTGTGACTACAGATAAAATTGTTATGATGGTTTAAAGGCAAGATTTTGGGTATTTTTTCAAAAATTTTGAAAAAAAAATCTATTTCGACAACCCATTATAACACAATAAGAATAAGCACCAATCCATTATAACACAAAAAAGTGTAGTTGATAAATATAATATTAATCTTGTTGTAGTAATAATGTTAATTTTTAAAACCAGGCAAAGCAATTGCGACTGATTCTTAGTGTCGCGAATTTGATAACATTGTTTATATAAAAACTGCAAGCCTAGCGAAATCTTTTACGCGTTTTATTATTTACATATTCAGATCATTCCTACAAATCACCTATTCATCAGAAATACTCTAAAATTAATAGCCATAATAATCAACTTTTGGTTCAACAGAAAATTTATACAACGTACATAAGACACCTATTTAGTATTTTAGAAATAACACTGTGTATAGTTTCCATTTAAATTGACTTTATAAAATCAAAAGCGTATCGTTTACACTTAAACCTTTTTTTGTGCGGTAGATGTGTTCCACGGAAAATCGCACAAAAAAAGCTATGACTTACATAGAAAAAGCGAAGATGCGTTCTTTTAAAAACCGCATAACTTTGAAACAGCTATATAAAATATATTCGAAATCGCATAAAAAAAGTTAATAAAAAACCAGGAAAACCATAAGGAAATTAAAAAATAACATTTTTGGTAACATATAAAGGACGTCTTGCATCATTGGTAAAATTTTAAGAATGCCTGATATCTGGCATCTCAAATATTAGACATCCACTAGATCAGTACTAGTTATTTTAATTACAAACTAACATCGATTTTCGATATGAAGCAAAATCGGTTCTTCTTCGGAAGAAATAGTATACCCAGTGGCAATGTCATCATTGTTCATAATTTGTAAATATGTCACTATAGTCCCTAACTCAAAAAAAATCATAAAATGGTGACTGTCCAATTTAAAATTCATTCAAGTCATTTTTTGGCCTTGTTTTGTCTAATTTTTTTTTTTTAAATAGTTAAAAAATAAATTTTGATATAAATCTGATAGGAATAATAGAGGGTTATATAGAAAAGATTCGTACCCAGTTTGAAGTTAATTAATTAATTAAATAAATGAAATTAAAAAAATCTTGCTTTTAAAAAAAACGCATAACTTCGAAATCGCACAAAAAAAGTTGCTTTAGTTTAAGTTAACATTAGGAATCAATCAAATTGTTTGATTATTTGAACATTATGAACAACATGACTATTAATCAGATCTGCTTATTATTTTATCAATGTATGTGTATAAAGTCAAAAAATTTAACTAAAGTACGTCTCAATTTTTCGTGAACATTCCCCCTGTCAATATTTTAAATAATGTGCCATGACGTAACGTGACATTCGTCAGTACTCTGGTAAGAATTATTTTTTTGATCCATATTATATGTTTTATTTATATCTGACAAAATTTATTTTGTAAATTCCAATTCTAGTCTATAAATTTAAATATTTAAATTTAAATATAAATAGCTACGGCTTTGCTATGGCCTATGCGTGAAACCTAGAAAAAGACCCCCATAACCCCCAAAAAATTGTAGTTACATGTGCAAAACACTAATATTAAGTTGAACAGTAAGAGATTGTATGAAAAATCATCTTGTTTCGTATCTAAATGGAAGGTGTTTGTCATCAAATTAAAGCTCTTTTTTTCGAAATGGCTATTGAAGCTGATGGAAATGTTTATTATATTTTTGTTGTTGTAAAAATGTTATGTAAAAATATTGGTGCTTTTGTGCTATATGTTATTCAGGTTAAAATTAGCCAACAATACTTTCAACGTGATCTCATTTACCATTGAATGTTTCATATCCAAATCCGCACATTTTGTACATATTTTTTCCAATGGCTTGCCATACCAGTGATCAATAGGTTGATTAAAGAAAAAATCCATATAACCTTTAGCATTTATACTATAAAGCACTCTAAAATTCCACATACATAATATAACTCAATAGTATCAAAAACTGAGCCGCTTTCGTACAATCCGAAAAATATCCGATTACATTACGGTGGTATTTTTATATGGTGGGTATTTTTACGATATTCCGTTTTATTGTTGAATAATAAAAAGGTCAGATAACGAAAATAAACTACGGATAAAATTGTCTACAAAACACTCGTAAGATAATGGATACTTTGTGCGTCAGAATGGCGCTGAGTGGATTTCGGCCTTTGTCATGTGCATGATCGATCTCATCGATCCGAATTCCAAAGCAAAAAAATGTTAATGATGATCAACAATTCAATTTAAAAAATATCTAGAACGTTCGATATAATGTTCGATAGTTCGTAAATGAATTCCATCCAAAAATGTTTGAATAAACCAGCCGAAATGCCGATGAGTTTGCGCCAATGCCGGAAGATTTTCTCATGAAATCTGCATAAATATTTATATAACATAGTATTTATCAATATAATATAATAAATTCACATAGCTGCTCTATGAATTGATGTGTTTCCGAATGTTAAACAAGCAATAACGTGGAAAAATATTTCACACAGCAATAATGATGTGAGAATACAATTTTATTAATTGATTTAAAAAATATAATATCCCATAGAAATTAATGTACTCCAAAAATATTCCAATAGATAAGCCCGATGTTAATCCGAACAATGGATGTATAATATTAGCATTTCACATGCCGTTTATAACATTATTGTCCTGTACGATCGAGAAAAATTGATGAAACCTATCTAAACTGAATTAGATTGGATATAATTCCTTGAGGCGTACTAAAAACGGTTTTTTGCCAAAATATGCAATTTAAAATGCCGTACATTGATGTTTTTCAACAGACAATCTATCTTGGCTTGAACCCAAGTGTGCTCATGAGGAAGGACCTGGAATAGACGATTGAGATGAGGGTCTGAAAAAAGCTGTCTATTTCAGTTTTAACTGACCTCTGTGACTGTTTTCGCATTGTGGCTTACCTTGTGCTTCTGAAATGCTCACAATAGCGAATATTTTCGCGTTTGACGTGGAGTTTACTTATTTAAAGGCACGATGATAAGTGCTAAAAGTTTACATATTTCAATCATCGCAGATGATCTCAACTATTTCATTTTTATGTTTACAGTCTGTTATACTGATTTTATTAGGTAAATAAATTGTGTCTACGATCGGCTGAAACATAAAAATCTCGTGAGTCCATTTATTTTATTAGTATGATGCATAAGTTATCGATATTATTTAACAAATCCGGTGGAATGATACTAAAAAAACATGGAAAAATCACAAACATCCTTTGGATTTCACCAGTGATCTAGGATTTTTACGATTTTACGAAGTGAATATGTTTTGAGTTTGTTTTTTAAATTAAAAATGGATATTTGAAGTGTCACCTTTTTTTGTAAACATTACGAATAGATTATTTTCGACCATACATAAGGGGAGTTTTATTGAAATAAATTCTTCTTCTACTTAAGATGCCATATTCGTTATCGAATATAGACAATATCCATAGAAGAATTTATAGGAAAAGAGTTTGGATAGGATTATTAGAATAGAAATTTTAGATAGGAATTTATGTGAGTGGCGAAATTGCCATTATTTTTAAAATATTAATATTACTGCAAACCCAGTCATCAATAGGCGTCCCTGTATAATTTTATTAATCGCTTCGCTAGTATTTACATTTCTAAATCCAAGAAATCAGCTAAACCTAAATCGAATGAAAATATGAATACACTCAAACCTTTTTTTGTGCGATTTCGAAGTTATGCGGTTTTTTTAAAACATTTTTTTCTTTTTTATTTAAATTTCATAAAGAGTACGTAGCGAGATATTTTGGATAAAATAGTAAATAAATCATCATTTTAAAAAACATTCTCCAAAGGAATTTCCAAAATTTCAACTACTTACGGAGTTATAGCTATTTTAGTGATGCGGCAACTTGGCCGGTCTTACCATAATAAAATCTTTTAGCGCGTTTTTTTCGAAACTATTTTTTTTAACACGGTTGACATCATATCTCAAGTTCAAACTGTGTACGAACCTTTTCTATGTAGCCCTCTATTATTCCTATCAGATTTATGCTAAAAATTATTTTATACCTATTTAAAAAAAATTAAAACTTTGACAAAATAAGGCCAAAAAATGACTTGACTGAAGTTTTTTTAAACAGTCCTCATTTTGTGATATTTTTTAAGCTAGGGACAATAGTGACATATTTACTAATTATGAATTATATTGTTGGAAAGAGAAAATCTACACAAAACAATGACGACATTGACACTGAGTATACTATTATTTCCAAAGAAGAGAGTGATTTTGAGTCATATCGAAATTCGCAACGAAAATTATCATGCAATGATAGTTTGTAATTAAAATAATTAGTATTTCTCTAGTGGATGTCTGGCATTTGAGATGCCAGATGTCAGACATCCTTTAAGTTACCCAAAATGTTTTTTTTAATTGCCTTATTTATTTATTTAATTTTATTAACTTTTTTTGTGCGATTTCGGATATATTTTATATAGAAGTTTCAAAGTTATGCGGTTTTTAAAATCCATGGAACACATCTTTTTTTTAATGTAAGTCATAGCTTTTTTTGTGCGATTTTCCGCTGAACGCATCTACCGCACAAAAAAAAGTTTTAGTGTATTTCCGATCTTCCAAATTACTTGGTGTGGTGGAACTTTCACATAATCTTAATTTATATCAAAATAAAACTAGGAAAGTTCATAGCACAATATTTATTAATATAACAAAAAAATTTAGTATTTAGATATTTTAATATAATAAATTAAAACAAACCTTTCATTTATATGCATTTAAAATATTTTCTTATTAACATTTAAAATGCATAGATTTACCGTATTGAAAATGAAAGCCAATTTACTATCTTGATGGGTCTTTGATTGATGAAAATTGATGTTTAAAGGCACAGCGGCAATAAAAAGTAATCACAGTGTAACACATAAAAACTGGATATTTCAAGCAGATACGAGTTGACCCTTCCCATTATTTTTACCAAATAAAACATGCCTTCTTGGGATGTAAAAAGGATTCTATTTGTGCAGTAGGAATTTCAAGGGAGATTCTTGTAAAGGCTTTCGTATCTTAAAGAGCAACCAAACACAACCGAGAGAGATAAGATCTTCAAAGAAGTGTACACGGACACAGCTGGAGGAAGAAAGTTGCAGATGTTTTTAAATAAAGCTTATTTAGAATATATTTTATATATACTTTTAAGGATGATTTGCTGGATATAAAAACAAAAGGTTGGGTTACTTTTGTTGATAAGGATAGCCGTGGAGGGGTTGAATTCTATCTAATAAAATAAGGAAAAGGAACAGGCTGATTCGAGGGGATTGGCCTTTTGTTGTCGGCGTAGTGCGCCTATACACATTGCCATTCATAAATTTATACGAAATGCATTCGGCTGTCAAAATGCTACAACAAAAACAAGAAAGAGCGGCCTTGCGCCTTGGCTGCAAAGGCCGTCGATTCGGGCTACGGTTGCTGACTTATTTTATTTTTATTTTCCATGTAAAATCTGCTTATTAATGGCCCTCGCCGTAATTACAGCTGAATATATTTGAAGTTGGGCATTGAGTCACGTTGTTGAGTTGCCAAGAGAACATGTTCGTGTGAAGTGAGAGGATCTTTAGTCCCACACACGTTCAGATTTTTCATCCGTCTTTGGGTAGGAGTTAAGCTCGCGCATATTAAGCGAAGCTGTGCCGTGTAATTTAATCGCGTAATAAAAACACGTTTCTCGGATGAATTTGTAAGAAATTGGAGAATAATTACCGCAGACCTAACCTATTGTATTAAAAAGTAATTTATGAATAAATTCATCCGTCGAAAATGAACAAGAACCGAGGCGATTAATGGCCGTCTTTGAAAAATGTGCTCGTGGGGCTATCAAAATGGCCATCGTATTTATTGCACGATCAATAACGTTTATAGCCTTTTATTAATTTCGATTCAACATAAATAAATGAACGTGTGTGAAAAGATTATAAACATTTGTTCTTTTGGGACAAAGAGCGGTTGTATCAGGGCTTAACAGCCAAATTTTTGTTGAAAAATTAATACATACATTGAATAAGTAATATTTAGATCTTATAAAGTTTTCGAATCTTTGAATCACGGCTGTTGGTTTCAGATTTATTTATTTCTTAGATAATTTTCCAATTTTCAAAATATATAACTGTTGGTGAAGAGACTGACAAACTAAAAAGATGTGATAATATTTATTAAGTAAAATATTTACACATAGGAATAGCTGTCTATTTGAGTTTTAACTGACCTCCCTGAGACCCTATGTAGGGAATCCAATCCCGAGCCAAAATTTTGATTCCGGGATTGCATTAGGCTATCCCGGGATCAGTCCCGGGATCCCGAAACAAGGATTTTCAATAGTTTAACCTGCTGCTGAAAATGTACGCTCAGCCTCCACACTCGTTGGAGGTATCGTCATCAGATATTTAAATGCTAGCTTAAGTTGATGACCCCGTGAGCCCCTATTTTCGTATAATACCATCAATGTGACCTCAATGTGTGATAAAATTTCTATCTTCTGAGACACGAACTAAAACTCACAAAATTCCCGATTTCCCAAAAAAATATTTATTTCTGTCGCTGCAGATGAATACTTATATACTATAATACTTTGATGTGATTCGTAATTATATTACGGAGGAATACAAAAATTCTGAACCCCGTATCTAATATATTTCATATCGATATTCCCATTATTAGAGTCGAGGTGTAGTAAATACATCACCGGTAGGGAAAGGTTAATATAACAATTTGAAAAACATATATGTACTGTATATATGTATACATAGATTAGACAGTTACTGCCCCTAGGTGTCGCCTAAGTTCGCTAATTAGTAGTTACACCACTGTTTCCAAGCGTCCAGATTTCGGCGGGAATGTTTCGATTTAGTAGCCTTCAACGTGCTGGTGAGGTGTACGATTTTTGTTAGATAAAAATTTCAATCCCGAATTTTTCGGGATTATGTTTACTAATCCCGGGATTCTTGAGAACCCAAAACTGCCCGGGATCCCGTGATTAGATTCCCTATCTCAATGTCCTAAGTGTTGTCGAAATAGATTTTTTTTCCAACATTTTGAAAATACGTATATTCAAAATTTCATCTTTAAATCGTCATAACTTGACTAAAAAATGAAAGATAAAACGCTACACCAGACAACTACAGTTGAAATGAGGAAATACTAAGCAGAGGTGGTCAATTAGAACAAATTTTGTAAATACATTTAATAAAAATACCTTAAACATATAGCACGAAATAACTGTTTTTGTATGATTCAATGAATTTTTGATCTAAATAAATCATTATTTTATGCATTAAGCCCGTAGCAAAACGTAGCAAAAGACCCCAATAAATGGTAACTTCTAAGGAAAAATCTAATAAAATTGATTATTTTATTTTGGCAAACAGGCAATTGAATAAGTCTTGAACAGTGGAAGATACAGGCATCTTAATCATAGTAGTTGGAACACTATACATTAAGCACTGATCATCCCTAAATTGAATGCGAGATGTGTCTTAAGAATGGCAGAAGAACCGAAACATTCCTTTCAACATGTAAAAAGAATCCTGAAACAATTACTAAAAACAAGGCAGGCCAACTGTTTTCTGTTATAATAAAATACTTTTGCAGTTACAACACGTGCCACAGAAGATAACAGGAGATATTTATGTTAACATTATTAGATCTCTACAAGATTCCATCTATGATTAAAAGCGTTTTATTTATACACGACAACGTACCAATGCAAATAGCAATGCTAGCCCTTTATCCTGGGAAGATAGAAGACTGTTGCTGTTAGAGTTCATGCTTTAAAAGTGTGACAGGAAAGACAAAGTCTCTTTGTAAAAGAACATCAAAAAGAAAAGTCAATAGCAATAGTGCACTCTCTATCAATATTATCAATATGTGGGGATTATATATAATTATTTTTTATTTGTTGTTTCCTTTCTACTTAGATACTTATTATGCGATCTTAGTACTATGTTGATTATTTACATAAAAATATTAATTATTAGGCATTATTTTATCTAACTATGGATGAGTATAAATTCATGTTGGTCAGTAAGTTTAACCATTTAATTTATAAATATATATATAGCGCATCAAGGGTTCCAGTTTAATTTTGACGTCAGTGCTATTCGTTAATATTTATGAAAATAATTTACATAGGGTAATTTTAAAGCCAGATTTTCATACTAACACTATAGTTCTTGTATAGAAGAATATGTGGTATTATTCTAGATTTGCATTTGAAGATGAATTTTTCATCTTTATATTTATGCAATTTAAATCTGGAGTAAATTTGAGTTGAATATTGTTAAGAGTAATTTTTAAATGGGTGAATCTAATCCCGGTGTGACCCAATTAATCTAAATGAAAGCAATGTAATACAATCAGAGTACTCTATACATTCTATAGCATTATAATAGTGTATAACGATGTGTTCATAAAAAAACTATGGAGAAGAAGTATAATAAGTCAAAGCGCTAGGGTAGTTGGATAGTATGTTACAAAAAAAGGGGAAGAAGAACATAAAATAAATTCGCTATTACACAAAAAATATTTTGCGAATAGGGAGAGTTTATTGTGCTTTATATAGGTCATAACGCAGTAAGGCCGGAATTATATGGTTTTATTGAAAATATATGTAAATGTGTTAAATATGAATGTATAGATTTTATTGCCGCGCTTTTTTTTTTGTTGAAAAATACAAAAGGAATGGTTTGATGTAAAGAAGAAATTGTGTAACGTATATGGGGCTCGTGAGAAAACACGTCCACAAAAAAATGCGCCTCAACAGAACGTAAATGATCTCTGCCCTCTACTAATCACGTTCTGCGAACATCGGACTCCTCCGCCTCTTCTTCTTGTTAAGAATAACAAACAGATCTTTTCTTCTTTTGAATTCGAATTTGGAATTTCGATTCGCACTCCGAGCCAGCATTGCATGTGAAATGAACCGAACCGAAGATATTTTTCCCGTGGCGAAGCAGAATCGGCAAAGACGTCGTAATTAAAACAAATCGCATGGACGTTCAAACGCCTACTAACTTCTTATTTAGAATTAAATGGGTATAAATTCGACGGAAAGAAGCGTAGTGTGATTGCCAAACACGCGCATTTATTCGAAAGAACCGTGAACATGCGACGTGAAAGAACCCAAGAACCTTGTTCTCATGAACACTTAAAAAGTGTATTTTTTCAAGCGATCATACAGTATGCTTTTTGTAGACAAAAAATTAAAAACTCAATCGGTCATTCATGACGTTTAATCAATAATTACGGCAATCAACAAATTCAATTACAAGCCTCCAAGGCTGTACATTAACAAATTTGCTACAACTCATTCGTATAATTCATGCCAAATTGAGAGACAGTGAAAAATTATAATTAATACGTTTCGCAACCACTAAATGATTCATAACGACTTTCAATTGGAAAAAAATACAGATCAAACTATGATTCGAATGCAGTATCTCAAAATCAAGCTCGGATATGCTTATGTGTAAAAAATCAAATGTATTTAAATTAATTATATATCATTATGTAATTAATTTAAATTAAGAATAGTAAACTCTATCCCGAAAAATTCGGGATTGAAATTTGTATCTAACAGAAATCGTACACCTCACCAGCGCGTTGAAGGCTACTAAATCGAGACATTCTCGACCAAATCTGGACGCTTGGAAACAGTGGTGTAACTACTAATTAGCGAACTTAGGCGACGACTAGAGGTAGTAACTGTCTAATCTATGTATACATATATACAGTACATAATGTTTTTCAAATTGTTATATCAACCTTTCCCTACCGGTGATGTATTTACTACACCTCGACTGTTATAATGGGAATAACGATATGAAATATAATAGATACGGGGTTTAGAATTTTTAACTAATTAGTATTCCTTCTGCTTCTGCTGCCGAAACCTTTAGAATCGGGTTTATCTTGATACCTATCGGGTCTAGTAAACGTAATCCCGAAAAATTCGGGATTGAAATTTTTTTCTAACAGAAATCGTACACCTCATCGATACGATGAAGGCTTCTAAATCGAGGCAATCTCGCCGAAATCTGGACGCTTGGAAACAGTGGTGTAAATACTAATTGGCATACTTAGGTGACACTTAGGGGCAGTAACTGTCTATTCTGTGCATACAGTACATATATGTTTTTCAAATTGTTATATTAACCTTTCCCTACCGGTGATGTATTTACTACACTTAAACTCTAATAATGGGAATATCGATATGAAATATATTAGATACGGGGTTCAGAATTTTTGGTATTCCTCCATAATATAATTACGAATCACATCAAAGTACTATAATATATAAGTATTCATCTGCAGCGATGGAAATAAATAATTTGTCGGGAAATCGGGAATTTTGTTCCCTAATCAGGACCATCGCAGAGTGTATGAAACTTGTACATAAATAAATAAACACTGTCGACAGCATACAATATTCGATCATTTCTTCAAGTAAACATAAACAATACACTTGAAATCTGTGGATGACTGTTTATTTATTAAGTGGCTCCTAATTAATTTTAAAAGTTCGTTCAGAATTAGTGTCATTAACACTGCATAGACTGATGACATATCATGTGTGCCATACCCCGGACCATCGATCTTGGAATATCATTACGTGTTCCATAATAACGTGTGTGCAATTTTTTCGTCGAAGATTACTGTCTGATGACATAGACCAATGGTGGTGAACCTTTGACCCACGGGTTAGACACTGGTCTACGAAGGCTTTCTAAATGGCTCACGTTAATTAAAAAAATTGAAGAGAAACAATATGGGTGCGATAGGACAAATTGGCTTGAACATCACGAGAAGTGAAACTCCAATCAGTTGATCAGAAAAAGAGGGAAAATCGTTTATAGCCTCTCTGTCTTCGTCGCATACATCATGGACACGCTACGTGCATGTACCGTACCGCTTCTGCTGTGTTTGTATGTTTATATGTAGCATAAAGCAACCACTACACAAGTAGCTAGCCTATTTTATTATATATTACACAAACACAACTTTATTTTTCAGTTTACAACAGTATCAAGCATTTTTATATTTATAGCGATGCAAGTAAAATATCAATAGCAATTTTGTATTTTTGACATAGAATACTTTATCATTTTGAATTACAGAGTAGCTTTGTTATCGAAATCCAACTTTTTAGATTGATAATTATTAGAAAAATAGTTTTAAACATTTATAATCATACTTCGTTCAAAATTTCATATTGATTTTACGTAAAATGAACAGTACTCTTAATCATTGAATTTAATTAAAAGGGTTCACAGAAATCAATCCCTTTGAACCTCATGAGGATGATATTGGATAAGATTCTCACACCTGCGTTGATCTATCCTTGACGTATATCGTACCATTGTGAATTGGTCAAAGGGATTTAATTCAATAAGATCAAATCAATAAGGAATGAGAGATAAGACCGTGTTATTAATATTCAACACAATTCATTCCGAGTTTTTCTTTTGATGAAGTCAACGTCAAGCGGATTGATTCAAAAATACAATTGATAATGTACAATCTAACTACAACTGTGAAAATTTCCGCCGGAAATGTATAAAAATATTACGGATATTGTTTAACTTTCGAGCCCAGATAAAACTTTAGACAGCAGTCAAGATTTGATAGTTAAAACATCCGCCCCGATAGCATTTCTAATTTCATCCGTTTAAAGATTTGTCATTTTAGTGGTAAATAATGTGTATTTTTAATCGCATAAATGATTAGTCTTTGTTTAATGCCATTTAACGAATCTATGGAATGTTTTTAACCCCTCAAAGAGGTAAGACACAATGTTGTGTCCGAATTTCAGTGACTCATAAAGAGCATACTTACACGTTGAACCTGAAATCAGACAGAAATGGAGAATGTTTTGCACGTTAAGTTTGAAGAGAAACAGAGACGGAGAGAGTATCTTGCGTATATCGCACGATTGTATAGATCGTTACGCCAAATTTATCGACTTATAATGATATGTGAATGATGAATCGATTTAAAGTGTATTATTATTGATTACTTGAAGAAATGACCGAATATTGTGTGATATCGACAGTGTTTATTTATGTATGTACAAGTTTCATACATGCTCCGATGATCCTGACGGATAAACGGATTTGTATAGATGCTAAGTGGCTGACATGGAAATATAGCATCTAAGTAAATGATGATTTTAAATTAGCTCATTACTCAAAGGGCTAAATGACGAAGTAATTTAAACAAAACATTAATTAAATTGCTTCTATGTCCAACCCCCATATGAATAGTTTGCAATCCACAATAAGTTATTTTGTCCATGTTATCAACCCCATAATGATTTTACGACCCACTAGAAACACGTAGCAATTTATTGTACTGAGAAATCGTACGACAGGTGATGGAACGAACGTGTAAGCTGGAAAATAAAATCGTCCAGGATGTCATAAAGGGGATTAAGAGATGGAAGTGATAATGGGCGAGGCATGTGATACCTCGACATCAAAAGACCATAGAAGCGAACAAAAGCAAAGAAACCATTAAGAGTGGTTGAAGCTCATTCATCGAAGATATCCGAGGGGAGCTTTCAACCAGTGCTGGGGATAACGGTTTTAATTGTTATTGCGTACAAATTTCTATGAAATATTGCTCGCGGGATAGTGTTGCGAGGGCGAACGATTTTTTGCCGAAAATTTCCATATCCCCGGGAAGATTGTATAAACATCGGGGAGAAAAATATGTTTGTATCCGTAAAATCAAATATCCCGAACCTATGCATCACGCACGCCATGTGTTCTCAAGAACCACTTTTTATTCCCTTTGATGCAAAGAACTTGGTTGCTCTTTTTACAGGAGAGATAGCATCCGTTGGAGGCACTTATACTGCCAAAATCACTTAAGAACAGGAAAAAATACAAGCGTTTTTCTCCCCGAGCAATATTTCTGAAACACAATGTACTTTGGCAGTGAACATTATTTCTATGCATCGCGTTTTATCCCAGTGTCTTTTTTATTAAGCTCGTTTGTCCGTTTGTCGGATGGGAACAAAACGAAATTCAGTCTGCGATCGTGTCGCCTTTTTTCTACGACACTGCGAATGAAAACTTCACTCGATTTCATTAAAAGTGTTATTTTCAGATTGAAAATGGATCTTCAGTAAAATATATTTTTATAAAATTCAATTTGATGTGAAAAAACTATGTATTTTCAGATTTGGTCTATCAACTATACACATCCAATTACCCTGACATCAATTGTTAACAAAGTAATTTTATTGTGCCTGTAATTTAAATATGAGCAAAGCTTAAAGCTCTGGATGAAAGCTTTTAAAAACGTATATTAATGAATGTTTATGTGCATTTATGTCGTCATGTATCAGTAGGAACGATTTAGGAATTTAATAAGCACCTCATTTGAGCACGAATCGTTGTCCATCGTCTTCCATATATAACTAAGTTATAATAGTTTTATTTTAGTAAGAATTTTTAGGTAAAAAAAAAACTAGAAAAAGCAGAGAAGCTATAATTATTTTTAAACTATATTTTAAGTAATTTTGTAAAATATTAATCAGATGTCCCAGCCTAAATTTATTCATTCACTTCTTCAGATCTAGAAAAAATGTTTAAGTCCATATCGAGAAAATCAATACTTTTGTTCTCTCAAATTCATGAGTATGGTAGTTTAGATATCACTTTTCATTTCACTGTACATTGGTGAAGTTTAATTTATTGTATAACATTGTTGAAGCCCAACAAAGAGTGTGTATATCCACGAATTTCCACCATTTTATATTTGCAGCAAATGTAACCCTGCAAGACAGATCAATAAAGAGTGTCCATCTTACTCCTGAAGCAGTTGCTATTGTGGTATGTCTCTGGTGTCTTGTGGTTTCCGTATAGTCTGCCACTTCCGCAATGGATCCATGCATAAGATTTATGCTTGAATTAATGCATTGTATTGAATATCATCATTTAAGAATCATGATGCGTATCTTTGTGCTGAAATTATGCTCTTTGAATAGCCAAAATTTACGACTGCCTTTTAAGTTTTTATTGTAGCTCAAACGTCCGTCATAAAAATTCAGAAGATCCACTTCTGATATAGCAGCATCCGGATGACTGCGCAGATACAGCAATTAGATATTTTTGAGCCCGGGGCCGAATTCACAAACTGCGCCCCTACTGGATCGTAATGCTTTGTGGGGAGAGTTTTGGACCCCATTTCGTGTCATGTCTATGTGTGTTTAGCATTATGCTTATCTAGCATTCCGGCTAGGTCGTGTGTAGCTGTCAACTATATTAACATATCAAAGGCTATCCTGTCACTATCCTAGACGAGGAGGCGGCCTGTCAAACTTTGATAAGAAGTCTTAACGAATCACAACTGCAAAAAATCCAATATCCTGTCCGGAACAGGCTTTTTTGACTTGGCCCATACTTGTAATAAAATGCATTAAATGCTCGCTTTAAAAAGCTCATTTCCTGCAGTGGAGCGGAAGAACGGATATGGACATCCTCTTAAATTTATCGGCGCTTTATCTATCAGAATGAATCGTCAAAGTTTTGGTTCCATAGATAAAAGTTCATCCTGTTATCAATTACATTGACTGCGTTAAGTCATTGAAAAAAAATCGTTTCCGCTTAAAAATGACAAGAATATTTGTATTTTATTATGTTTTCATATCCTTTGGGTTATTCGTTTTGTTTTGATTTTAAAAGACACATTAAAATGCTATAAAGCCCGGATAACCGTTTATGACTAACGTAAACATTATTTTTTTCCCCACAAAACGTTACACTCGTCCTTCGATTTACGCGGTACTTATTTTGCGCAGCTTTGCTTTTACACGACCAAGAAAAAACAATAACATTTATTTTATAATTTTAATACTCAGTATTTATTGAGAAAAACACTCAAAGTTGTATACGAGTATATTTTTTGAGATTTTTTAAAAAAATCTAGAGTTCAGCAAAATCTGTTCAGCGTAATCTAGTTATATTTTAACATAATTCGACGCCATTTTATAACTAATGTATTCACTAGTATTTTATTCAATTGAAGTGTCACTCTCATTTTCTTCCTCTTGAGAAAAAAAAGAAACAATATTTGCATCATCCGTGCGCTTAAAACCTGGATCGTTTAAGTCGTAATTCAGCCACTCTTCGATTTTTTTCCTCATATCTCAGATACAGTAGACCCACGGTAATACAGCTCCAATCTAATCCGGCACGTCCTGTAATCCGACATCTCAATGCAAATATAGGACATGTGTACGAAAAAGCTTCGTCTAAGTGAAAAATGCAAAAGTGTGATTCTGGAGCGCCTTAATCATAATGAATATTTATATAAGTTAGCAAGTAAGAGACAAATTTTCAAAAAAGCTATAGAAGCTTTGTATATATGGTTTCTGCAGGAAAGAAATACATACGCTTATTTTTGAGTCCATTTTGTCTATGAAAGCAAAGATGTTTTACAAAGAGATAACAAAAAAGAAGATTTTGTAGCTAGTATGAAATAGTTAAAAGGCTTCAAAAATGTCATGGAATACGTTTAATGACATTAACAGGTTTTCATTTTTTATAACTGCTATGGTCATTGTGTTTATGACGTTAATCCTATAATAATTACGAGTATTCCTTTCCAAAAAATCCGAACTACAAGGGGTCGGGGGCAGTACTCTATAGTCCGACAACGCTTTGCATAACGTTTGTCGGATTACCGCAGATCTACATTTTCTAATAATAATACTGGTTTTGTGGCAATACCTTAGTCTTTTAAAAATCTTTCACCTCGTTTATGCAAAAATTTATCATAGACAGTTATCCTTTTTTTGGGCGATGTATGTCCTGGAGCGGACTTTTTCCTTTCATTAAAATATAGTAAATTAATTTTAAAAAAATAATTAATATTTTTCAGGCACGGATAATCCGCAAACCAGACAATATGCATCCATATAATTGAGAGAACACTGTATTTTGAAACATAATGAATATTCTAGTTGAAATATTTTTTGTTTTACACTTGTAGCTGGGCGATGTGTGAGACAAGTCACAAATAGAGAATCCAATCCCGAGTCAAAATTTCCATCCCGGGATTTCGGGATTGTAATAGACAATCCCGGGATCAGACCCAGGATTTTAAATAGTTTAAGAAATTACATTGATAAATTTGATTAAAAATTACAAATAAGTCCATCTACGTCATCACACGGACTAAAACTCGCAAAATTCCCGATTTCCCGACAAATTATTTATTTCCGTCGCTGCAGATGAATACTTATATACTATAATACTTTGATGTGATTCGTAATTATATTATGGAGGAATAAAAAAAATCTGAACCTCGTATATCATATATTTCATATCGATATTCCCATTAATAGAGTCGAGGTGTAGTGAATACATCACCGGTAGGGAAAGGTCAATATAACAATTTGAAAAACATGTATGTACTCTATATATGTATACATAAATTAGACAGTTACTGTTCCTAGGCCTCCTCGCCTACATATCAATATGTATGCATGGCATTAGCTAATGTATTCTGCTTAATGACACACACCCTGTACCATATTTATCGTCAATAATAGGTAGTTTTCATAAATTTTAAAAATATTTTTTTATTTTTAAAACCGCTTTAAGCTTCCTCGCGTGATCTTTCTGTCTGTATAATGTTAAGAATATATGCAGATGAGTATCCATTTCCTATAGGATGGAAGTCGTTAAATGTGTGCCAAAATATTAGCATAGCAATTATAAAATTAAAATCACATGTCAAACTATAAAATTAATTTAGAACGAAAATCCTGTTAGTTCAACACAAAGCTCCAAAATGTATCAAAATTATTTATATTTAACAAAATAAATTATAACATTTTAATGGGCGATGCAGCTGTGTCAATTTAGCCCGTATGATTTATTATACGACCGCAGCATCCAATTTAGAGGTTTCCTGCCATCGGTTCACTTGACACTTGTCAAAATGTATTTTGAATGAAAAAAAAGGCATTTTCGAAAATTCGAATATCGGCGCATCCGTGCATTTTTTGCGCGAATATCGTGTGTTCGTGGAGTCGTGTTCAGGATTGGTGCGTGAACTTCGAAGAATTGAAAATTTGGTCGAAAAAATCTGTATTAATGAGCCCCTCACGAATCTTATTTGGAAGTTGATTGATGAAAGTGAAGTAAAGCTTCATGAAAAAAAGTATATTGCTTCATCCGAAGGTCTGTAAATTGATTAAAAAAAATACGATGTGCTTACACGGCCGATCAAAGCTTAAATGAAAACAACTTCTTCATCCAGGAGAATATGATGCTTGTTTTGCTTTGTTTATTTAAGAGGTTTTTGAACCATTGCAAGTCAACAGGATCGTATATTTCACTAGTTGTGCCGAAATATGAATTTATGGTAAATTCTCAGAAGTAAACTTTGTTGAGAATTAGATCAAACAAGCCAATCGTGTAATGCTTACGTCTAATGCGTAAATTGATAAATTGGCTTCAACATCAGGAAAAATGAAACTTCAAATAGCAATTGATCAGAAAAAGAGAATAATTTTCAGTGTCTCCATGTACATCACATTCGAGGTCTGATAAAAAATACGTTGAAATAATTTTTAGAGCCGCAACTAATTATGCTACATTCATTTCATGTCATATGTCTGATAGTTTGATCCGCTGAGACAAACTGTGTCAAGCTTGAACACGTTATGTCAGTCAGTCTGCATAGCAGCTTGAGTTCGTGTTTATCGGGTCTGTCGCGCATCATGGATTTCGAACAATGCGTTAACATTAAGTTTTGTTTTAAGTTGCAAAAAAGTATGAATGAAGCTTATGAAATGTGAAAATCGGTGTATGGCGATAATGTGGTAACTCTGAAGACTGTTTACAAGTGGCATGAGCGATTTAAAAAAACGGTAAAAATTGTTCGTGCAGGCGAATAATTATTCGAGAGCTTGCTGGAGAAGTTAGCATCTTTTACGGGTCTGTGCAAAGCACTTTGACCGATAATTTTCAAATGAGACGAGTGAGTGCAAAATTTGTTCCCAGACTTTTGACTGACGAACGGAAGAAAAATCATGTTTCAGTTTGCACGAAATTGAAGGTTAGTCTTCAAGCAGATCCAGACTTCATGGCTAAAAATGTAATTGGAGATGAAAGTTGGATGAGACGAAAATACATAGTTTGCAATGGAAAACCCCTAACTCCCCTCGCCCTAAAAAGGCACGTCAGTCAAAATAGAACATCAAGACCATGCTCATTATTTTTTTCGATAGTAAGGGCATAATGCGATTAGAGTTTGTTCCAAGGGGAACAATTGTAAATTCCGAATTTTACAAAGGCGTAGTGCAACATCTGCGAAATGATATACGAAGAAAGAGATCAGAAAAATAGATATTAATGGCTTCCTTCTTCATCACAACAATGCGCCATGCTACACGTCGCGTGTTTTTAGCTGGAGAAAATCTTTCTATGTGTACACATCCACTTTATTTATCAGATTTAACACCATGCGATTTCTGGCTCTTCCCATAAATAAAAACCATGCTAAAAGGAAGACGTTTTGATACTATTCCTGACATTAAGATGGCCATGGAAGAGCAGCTGAACGCCCTTCCGAAAGAAGCCTTCCAAAAATGTTTCCAGTCATGGATTCAACGTTGGGATAAGTGCATCTTTATCCAAGAAGAGTACTTTGAAGAAAATTAATTCCATTTCCATGCAAACTTACGTCTTTGTTTGCAATAAAATTATTCACTATACTTTTTAATCAGATCTTGTACATCATAGTGTATGTATGTCAGTCAAAATAATGTGCATTAATATTTTAAGGAGGGGTAGAAGCATCCAAAATAAGGGTGCTTGTATTTAACACAGTGTCCTAAAGAGTAAATATAACATAAATAGATCAGATCGTCCATTTATGTAGGCTTGCTTTAAGAACAGAGCGACGGACATTGATGTTAAAATTTGGAAAAATGTACAAATTTGCCATGTTGAATGTTATGACGATGTTTTTGGGCGCATCATTATCATCATTTACTATGGGGAGAATGATATTGTAATAAAAATTGGTTTTCAAAGATCAGGAGAGTTCATTTCGAGTTGAAGGATGAATTCAAAAGCGGATGACCAAAGAAAAACGAAGGTGATGTTCAGCAAAAGTTATTAGTTGAGGATGGCGATCAATCCATACGGGATCATGCAAAACGAATGGAAGTTGATCATTTAACGATGCTAAGAAGATTGAGTGCTATGAATAAGATGCGAAACATGATCAGTGAATTTGTATTAACTTCGAGAAATCAAACCATATTCTTAACAAATTGAATGATAACGTTGTGCTACATGTTTTTAATGATGAAATATCTGTTATTAGAAATTGAATTTTTTTTAATTGTCTTAGTATTTTATATTGTTTTTCATGGCGTATATATGTTTATAAAAATGTGGTCGCCAGCCAAACCTCCTGTAGATTTGAACTACCTACAGGTACGTTATTGGATTTAGCTATAGAATATGATCATTTCATTAAATATCTTTAGTACATTCTCTCTGGTTAATATTTTAACAACAAAGGGCGTTCGTTAATGCATTGACAGTTTCCTATTATCAACGCCTGAATCCTTTTATACTGCTTTTAAAACTCATATATTCAAACTGCGAATGATATATTATACAATTTACAGCCAGTTGTCTATTCATCAGTATTATTTTCACAATGGAAAGCATACTTATGTTTAATTTGGTTCCATATTCGACATGCCATTTGCGATATTTGCTCTCAAGGAACGCTGCCAAATATGAGCACGCTCATGTATTTCATTAAAACTGATTTTTTTTAAGTACCCATATTCAGAAATCGACTGTCAATGGTAGATGTTGCGATTGAAAGGTCACGGGTACAAATCCAAAGATCAATTGCTATCAATCACGCTTTCGGAGCACAGAATCCATGGTCCATATCGTCCGTCACGTTTCTGCCGCAGCCATGCGCTACAAATGATACAAAAATCCAACGGGCAATTGACGTTCACATTTTCATAATAGCCATTATAAAAAGCAAAAAAAAGCGATAATGCTCCAAGACCACTCCAAATATTGCTCCATTGAAGTGAAAAACGTGTCTAGATGATGTTGATGATAAGCGTTGCTTAAAAGCGGCTCTACCCTTCATTAGGTCTTTTATCTCCGCATCGCAGTCTCCAGATATATACTCGTACTACACTGCAGATTGAAATTAAGATAAGGCGTCTATTGAAATCCTACCTTGTGCTCGTGTCTATTTGTGAATTATTAAATGACATATTCTATTCAATGGCAAATGGCAGCCTAATAAATAAAACATTGAATGTGCCCTCATAGTACAAATTGCGTTCCGACCCAATCCCGCAAGGTTAAGCTCATTTGACTAGCTTTCAAACTATTGACATTTATTGCAATATCAACATTTATATACAACACAGGAATGCATTTAATAAACCAATAAAGGATAATCAATAATTTTACTGACTAAATTTTAGCTGATAACAGCAAGCTAATTTTCGATCTAACATTGAGCTATATTAAATTATTTAGAGTCCAAAGTGCTCCGTATTAAAATTAAGCTGGATTCACACTGTATTCGCTAATATCTGGCTAGGAAATTCCAATATCTTATTATTTGCAACCACAATCATTAATCATATCGATTGTACCGGCAGCATCGAACCAGCCTTGCAAATAGAATATCTGGACCTTATTTAGACATTTATTGATAGCAACTATGTATATAGAAATGAATCAATGACGCGAGGTGTGAGACATTCTTTTCAAATTGAATGACGACATGTCGCTTCATGGCATACATTCAATTACTGCAATATTCTGTGCAAAATGAAGAAATCTAATGCAAAATATTGACAATTTCATTGACGATTTATAATTGATTGTATTATGTATATAATACAAAAATTATCGGCACCATATAACACATATAACGGTTAAATATATTAAAATATAATTTGCAAGAAGTCCATTGAAAGCATTCTCTACTTTTTCATGCAAATTAGCATATTTTTTGGTCGTTCAACAGGTTAAGATAATTTAGCGTACAAGCATGATTGCTATCTTATTTATGCTTCGTCCGCAAAACATTCCTGTTTTTAACAGTCTTCTAATCGTATGGTGTTGAACGGCAACAAAAGAAAATTTTGTGGTAAAAAAATCACATTTAAGCTCGATTTATTCGGTGCTATTAGGTTTAAGTAATATTGATACTATGATGATAATCATGAATTATTGTAGAATTTCAGGAAGTGATTGCTAAATCGCATTCCTTCTGTTTCTTGATCAAATTTTTTTGTTTGTGTTTATGTAATAGTTTGCATATTTGCATTTAATGTAAGAATCGGAATGGTTTAATTTCATCATTAGAGAACCGTTATGCTTATGTGTTAACAAATAAAAAATAAGCGATAAGAAGATAAACTCTTTTCTGCAACATATGTAAATGCATCTGCATGCGGGCTTATGCATCCATATTTTTTTTTGGAATTATTAAAATATATATATCAGGTCATTCCAAAAGTTCGTGCGCATTTTTGGGATTTTTTAAAAATGTAAATAAAACAGAATTTATCATCATCATCTCATGGAACAGTGATATATTATGGTCAAGAGCTATCATTCAGTGTTATTTAAATTTAAAATAAAATTTAATATATTTATATCTTTTATATATTTCCAAAGCCCTTGACTTTAAAAATAAGATTTTGACTTTTACATATGGATTTTTTTGCAAGCAATCACATATAATTTTAAAAAGTATTTATAGTATTACGATATTTTAATGATGTTTGAATGCAATGGCACGATTTTCTTTCAGCTGTAGTTTTTTAAGACACAACAATGCAATTGGAGATAGTCTGATCATAAGATCTTCTAACTGATATTACGAAAAGCCTTAATTAAAATTTATCAGGCTGTGCAGATTATGCTAATTTCGGAATCATGCTTCGCAAACACACCACCTCAGTTTCGTTCTTCACTTAATTATCCATAGGTGTGAAAGTTCGTGCTTAAATCCAGGGCGTGGAAAAAATATTTGTGAAGGTACATTGAGTTTTTGATTAATACTTTCGGATCTATCTAAATATATTAATTCTAATAATCTTATTCAAATCCTGCAATGTTAATAAAAATGAAGATTGTTTTCAATAGCTATGAAAGCAAATCTGATTATTTCTGTGGCTTTATCGATATGTATATATCCTTTGGATATCTTACCTTATAGGAATTTCTATCTATAGTCTCATTAATTATCCTTAAAGATAAGTAAATATCTTCTGTTATATCAACTTCGAATGAGTAGATTAATCCATGGTTTATTACAAGGGTGTATATTTCAGAAGCTTGTTGGGCTTCATCCTTGTGCATTAACTCATTCAATTTCCGGAAAAATGTTCTTAAAGTGAAGAATTTCTGGCACAAATCCAGACTCAATGTCATCTGAGAAAATCTTTCGAGTCTTGATTACTAAGCTGAACATATATTATATATGATGTTTTTGATTCAACTGCTTGTTCTCTCGGTTACTAAAAATCCCAATTAGATTCTAATCGTTTGTTTATAATCATGATGAATAATTCATATAAAACCGACAAGAGACCAATGCAATGTTCTTTGTAAATGATATTATCTTTGCCTTCCAATTGTTCTGCTTCTTTCATCATCATATAATAGTAATGAAGTTATCATAAAGTTACTGAATTGAAATAAATCCGTAAGAATTTTTCTAGCACATGGTAAATATGAACAAAAATTTGATAGACTTTTGAGGAATTCATTCATGAAATTAACGTTATAGTTCAGTTTTTTTGACGATGAAAATGATGATACACCTATTCTTCAAAATCATAAGTTCTAGGATGTAAAAAATCACTTTTAAATCGTAGTGCATATCGCTAAATACAAATAGAACTACTTTGGTGAATCGCAAGCCGATTTTTTTCCAATATATGTGAGTTCATACGGTGAAAATCATGTGGAGAAATTTAATGGCCTAGGATGGAAGACTGTGGCTCACCCTTCAAAGAACCATTAATATCAACGAAAGAAAACGTACCTAAAAAATGTTTTGCATCAAAAGCCATGAAAGCTTATAGATCAATGATCAAAAAAATATTTTATATATTTTAAAGTAAGTAAGACTCAAAATTTTTAGGGTTAACCTTTTCGTTAGTGAGCAAATTTAAAATCGATGAAGTCGTTGTTGTCATAATCGCTTTACACCGATTACTTTCTGTCAGCTCCTAATCAGCGTAAGACAATCTTCAATTCGAGGCAGAGTCAATTGTAAATGAACACTTGATAGTGCACACAAGACCATTTCATTTCTTTACATAAACAATGCACAAAAAATCGATTCATTTGCTCCTCATTTAGAAGGAAATGATAATTGGACAAAGACTCATTCAACACGCAGCGAAGAACGGCAGGCAGTTAAAAAAAAACATCGTCGATAGCACACAATATCCGGTCATTTTTTTGCGTAAACAAATGACACACTTGAAATCGAAATCATTATTAGTCGATAAATTTGGGCTTAACGATCTATACAATCATGCGATGCATATGAAGAAGCTCTCCGTCTCAGTCTCCCGAACTGCGCTAAGTTCTCTCTGTCTCTGTCCGCCTCGGAGGTTCATTGCACAAGAGTGCTCTTTCTGAATAGTGAAGGTCAAAACGAATATTTCCGATAGTACTCCCATACAGGTTAATAGTTAATATTACATTTTGCGATGTGTTAATGATTCGAGCGTTTTCGCGGGAATACAAACAGGTGAAAATAGACAAAAATCTATACAATTAATTATTGGTTTGTAAATATTATAAACAATATATATAAAACCGACACGAGGGCGTTATAGATAATATTTTGCCAAATTTATCATGTGCGTAAATATTAATATCATGGACTATACGGAGCCCTTTTAATAGGCACCCAAACGATGAAAATTAGATAGGAAGCCGTTGAATGAAATATCCCATTTGAATTTCAAACGGGTGTCATCCACAGACTTCATTTGAGGTGAGGCTCCTGCTTACATGTCCCGGAAGCGCCGGGCCGTCCGTGGACAACCCTAATCACAGCGCGGATGCATGTGTGTTTGGCACGCATGCGTGCCCGTTTTCGTGACTAAATAGTGTATAATCTGTATGATTGTTTCGTAGAGAGCAGTTTGGCGTGTAGGATCCGGTTGTAAGATAATATGAGCGCGGTGCAATAATGACGGGCGCACAGTCGAGAGCCCACACAATAAATGCGGCGATGTGGAGATAAGGGAAGCAGCCTGCAGGATGCCTCCTTCTCGTCAGACCGGTATCTCCATTCTTCCAAATAACCGAAGAACACCGCCGGCTGGTGAGCGCCGATGGTGTGAGAGATAAAAGCTTCTAACATATAGCCATAGGTGTTCGGAAACTATAACATAGAATGGACTAACTATAACAACACGCATTTGCTCGCCGGTGACAGATGGGCAGGTCCGTAATGAGGGTAGCGAAGAAAACCAGCTTCGGCACATGAGGATCGTTTAAGAGCGGACATGTAAACAGACTTACGACTTGGGGTCGAATATCATTATTTATAAACCTCTTTTACGACTGCGGATTGAATTGATCTGCTTAAATGAACTCAGTCACCGTGATTGAGAACAGCTTGTCAACGTGATGACATGTTTTTTATAAGCGAAAGCATATAATGTAAACATTTGTATAATGAACAGATTTTGATTTGTACGGACTTGCGTATGGATGAGAACGAAGAAGAAGCACAATAGAGATTGTTACAAAATAATAAATGTGTAATAATCCCGATAAATAATGCATGATCCAAAACTAATTTGAGGATGCAAAAAAATCTTTCATTTTAACATATGGATATATATTTATAATACAATGTAAAACAATGGGATTGAAAGACATCGTCTTTGAGTTAACCTTTTCGCGAGTACTATCGGAAATATCCGTTTTGACCTTCACTATTCAGAAAGAGCACTCTTGTGCATTGAAGCTCCGAGGCGGACA
Source organism: Stenopsyche tienmushanensis (assembly GCA_008973525.1). Classification (NCBI taxonomy): domain Eukaryota; kingdom Metazoa; phylum Arthropoda; class Insecta; order Trichoptera; family Stenopsychidae; genus Stenopsyche; species Stenopsyche tienmushanensis. The sequence goes on from WACJ01000366.1 coordinate 193,053, forward strand.
GAGACAAAGCGAACTTAGCGCAGTTCGGGAGACTGAGACGGATAGCTTCTTCATATGCATCGCATGATTGTATAGATCGTTAAGCCCAAATTTATCCACTTATAATGATTTCGATTTCAAGTATGTTATTTGTTTACGCAAAGAAACGACCGAATATTGTGTGTTATCGAGAGTGTTTGTTTATTTAACTGCTTGCTGTTCTTCGCTGCGTGTTGAATGAGTCTTTGTCCAATTATCATTTCCTTCTAAAGGAGGAGCACTTGAATCGATTTTTTGTGCATTGTTTATGTAAAGAAATGACGAGTGGCTCTACCTCGAATTGAAGATTATCTTACGCTGATTAGGAGCTGACAGAAAGTAATCGGTGTAAAGCGATTATGACATCAACGACTTTATCGATTTTAAATTTGCTCACTAACGAAAAGGTTAATAATAAACTCTTCATAAAAACTAGCAGATATAGATCAAAATAATTTTCAATAGTGTGAATGTCACCAATAATTCATCAAGGGAAAACCGAATAATTATAACGGCATCTTTTCGTCGGTAACTATTTATGACTCAACCTGATAATATCAACCTAAATACCGTTCGAAGATAAAAACTTCAAAAAAACCTACTACTTAAACTGCTGATCAATAAAGTTTCAAAAAATCGAACGACCTAGTTTTTCGAAAATATTTGTATTTTAACGATGTTAAAAACAGGTATCCGATCAAACCTCTTTTTGTGCGAATTCGAAGTTATGCGATTTTTATTTCTTTTTTTTAATTTCATAGAGAGTACGTATCGAGTTATTTTGGATAAGATAGGAAATAAATAATCACTAACCGAAATTTGGAAAAAAATTATAATTTGGGACTGTGTAAATCATATTGCATCTGCTATCGCTGAATCCCTTTATTTTGGTATAGATTTTTGAAAAAAAAATATCGTGTTTTTTTGTTTTGACTTTTAAAAATACATTCCCCAAAGGAATTTCCAAAATTCCAACTACTTATGGAGTTATAGTTATTTTAGTGACGCGGCAACTTGGCCGGTCCTACCAGAATGAAATAATTTAACGCGTTTTTCTCGATACGGTTGATATCATATCTCAAGTTTTAATTAATAAACTTACCTAAAACTGGGTACGAATCTTTTCTATATAACCCTCTATCATTCCTACCAGATTTATTTCGATATTAAAATTTTTAACTATTTAAAAAAAAGTTAAAATTATCAAAACAAGGCCAAAAAATGACTTAACTGAATTTTTTTAAGCAATCCCCATTTTGTGATATTTTTTTGAGTTGAAATGTTACCAAAAATGTTATTTTTTAATTGCCTCATTGTTTTTTATTAACTTTTTTATGCGATTTTGGATATATTTTTTATATCTGTTTCAAAGTTATGCGGTTTTTAAAATCCTTGGAACGCATCTTCACTTTTTTTATGTAAGTCATAGCTTTTTTTGTGCGATTTTCCGCAAAAAAATATTGATGAATCCCATGGTTTAGAGCTTAAGTCTGTAGTTTTTATTTGTTATTAGGTTTTTATTTTTGTGCTAAAAATTGAGCTAAATTACATTTAATTCATAACTATTTTTTCATTATATGTTATCATATCTGTTAATAGACGTAGGCGATCTCTATAAAAGATCTTCCCAAGGATAAAGGATCTAAATAAAACAATTTTTCATCACGTTTTACATATGATAAAATAGGATAAATTTACTTGAATATTAATTTTAAATAGAAGAGTGTAAATAAGGGTATATTGAGTAGCAAAGTTATCATAATTTTTAATCAATATTTTAATGATTAGATTTTATTAAACAAATCCAGGAAATCAGGTTATTATTAACACATTGCGGTCCGTTCACGCGTAAACGCGTGTTTTCGCGTGTTTTTTATATGAACTTTTGATGTAAAAAAAAAAAATATCAACGCTATATTTTTTTCTAGTTTCGCCGAGAGATGATCTTATATATATTTAAGACTTGACTAAAAAATTAATTAAAAAAAAATTTTTTCACTGGGAAATTGAACGACTAAACATGTGATCTCCCACATTTGCCCAAATTCTGCGGCCCGTAATGTGTTAAAATAACATGATCCAAGATCAGAGTTTGAAAAGTGGAGTATATTTGTATGTATTTTCATAGAAATTTATTTATAATATTCAGATATGATATTAAATATATGCCTATATATTTTTAAATATCAAAATATTAGCATGGTGATAAATGTAAGGTTACATGATAATCAAATTTGTTACCCATCTATTATACGTTTTGCACGATTTGGGGCTTATCATTGCGCCTATGTCAATGTATGTCAAGGCACTTGATTTAATAGTATATTTTTGTATGCATTTGAGTTTTAGGCATAGTGACTTCATTTACGTCGCTCTTTATGTGAGCATAAGATTTTAAGCGTTTTCCAAATCGCGATAAGCTATGTGTCCATTAAAAAGGGATTCGTATGGCGTCTCAGACAAGAAAGATCTTCATGATTCACAAAAATAATGAGATGTTTTTTGTGTAGCGTCTGTGAATGTTCCGCAAGAATAATATAATACGTTGTCGGAAATAATTACATTTCGAAATATATGGAGCAGACTTATCTCAACAATGAAGATCTGGGATCTCAGCTGAATTTAATAAATACATTTTTTATGCGTTCGGACTCCTTTCGTTTCGTGTTTATACTTTGTTAACTGTAATAAAAGATTCCTCCATAAAAAATGTACACATAAAGAGGCCCAAAAATGAGTCGCATTGTAAGAAAGAATAGGAAACGAGAAAAACCTGAATGAAGAGGAAGGAGCGCGATCCGAACCGTTGACCCTTAAGAAGTGGGTCCCTATTTAACCGCTAATAATTCGCACAGCACTTCGTTTCGGATTCATGCACGAAAAAAATTGATCCATTCGGAGGGTAGCGATTTTCTCGTTATCCGAGCGAAATTCTCACGGGGATGGTTGCGGAGATAAAAGATTTTTTCCGCACATTGTTCTAATTCGTGAATTATTGTTGATTCGGAAAGCCTCCCGGGGTTGGTCTCCTTCGATATTCAATGAGGTCTACCCTAATAAAGTTCGCCCCATATTCATATAATGCGGACTTATTAAACGGAGGGATGCGGACTCGGATATCAGACATGAGGAATATGGAAATTCGGCATGGGAATTTTGACTATATTATTTGATAGCATCAGTTTTGTCCCAGAAAACACGCATTGTACGTATCTACGGTGCGATCGTAAAAGCAATACGACTCCTTAATCCGGTTTTCTTGGGTTCTACATTCAGACTTATGTGGCCTTTATGTCGTTCGATACTTCGATCGGGGAGATGAATCACAATAAATGTGTTACGGTCCTTAATAAAATTCAAATATTATACAATGTCCATCGAACAGATACTGGCGTATATTTTATGTTATGTACGGCTCTTGCCGCAAATCAGATATCTATAAGCTTGAAACCCACATTTTTTACATGCTTTAAAATAAGCGTTTTATATTTTATCCTTGCCAGAATGGCTTTATATATAGGGTAGACGTAAAGGATATAGTGAACGATAAAGTTCCACTGAAGTCTATATTAAAGTTATGAACAATTACCATGTAGAACTTTCCAAAAATTAAATGATTAATTACCTTAATTATAAGCAGATTATTCAATGAGCAAATTAAATTAAAATATTGTAACCGATTTTATAAATCACTTGTCTGTCTTTTATTTGTCGTTTATGTTTCCATGGGAATGATCTGAAAAACAATGTTTAAATAAGCTAAACATGAAATAATTTACATGCTCTGAATATTGTTTAAATGAAAAGTGCAGGGCGGTAATAAGAGGGTTACAAAGCAGGCGACTGTTGTCTAATTCCTCTCAGCCGGCATAAGCCCGCAAAATAAATAAAGACAACAATATCTTCGGCTGATTGTAGTGCATGACCGAGGTGCTCATTCGTCATATCAATGGTCCGAAAAGCGGACCGATTGGACACACGGACGTTGTAGCCACTCCGTCCTCTTTTAGAGCTTTTTGCGGCATTTGTACTATCATGGAAGCTCCCTCAGAGGTTATCTTACAGGTAGAAAAATAAAGTATAAGGACGTTTCTGGAATAGATACAATAGGCCCAAAAATTGAGATAATGATAACGAAATCGGATCCTTGTCAAGCAATCTGGGTATTGTCAACTTAGCTTGGTTGTTAATGGTCAACGGTTCAGGAGCACCTTCGTCGTATAGATAAAATAAAAAGGAATTTGAATTTCCCATAAATTGTCGCTAATCGCATTAGAGCGCGAAGAATCTGCACATCTCTCTTGTCCAAGTATGATTTATTATAGTTTGCGTACCGTGCCTTTGAAATGTTATAAAACAGGGGGCGTAGAATACGATAAGGTTAATTATACATTATAAAGTGATTCAATATATCTGTTTAAATTTATACATTGAATCACATGTATTTTTATTCAACTGCTTTCCAAAAGCGTATTTGCAATAGTACCATCATATGCGACCTAGATTTTTTAATCAAAAGCGAGTCTTAATTACAAATTTAAATCCTCCTTTCATATATAGAATTATAATTTAAATGCAAAGTTGAATGTAATCATGTTTTTTATGATGTTTAATTAGATACTAAGTGCTGCACGTTCTATAAACGGGATTGATACAATAAAAACAACGGTACAGAATAAACAAGAAGTGTGTTTAAAAGATCTCATTAACGGAATCGTGGGATGTTATATAATAGAGTGATGCTACTTTCTTTTTTTTAAATATTTTAAATTCCAATCGGAATCATCGTTGATTGCCAATGTAGATTTATTTGCATTTAGATGCATAGCGTCGCTAATGCAATATCGTGCTAGATTAAAAATTAGCTGCATAAAATGCAGTTTCGCGGTTCTACGATATGATGATTGAATGTATATTGAAATGTAGTTGATGTTGAATTTATGGCGTACTGAATTGCAAGATTGACAGTTTCGTTTCAATTCCGCTTCGACGAAATTGATTTGCAAAATTTGCGATAAGAGCCAGTTTTGATCTGCTCATGTTTCAATTTGCTCTCAAGGATGCTGAAGACTTTGAGCATGACTCGTTTGCAACACTGTGACAAAACGAACAACAAGGCTGCTGCTATACGTGCGCTTCATCACCCGTGAAAAATTGCAAATTAAATTCTAAAAACAATTTAGAGCCGGCCCTGGCTGAGAAAAATGTATCAAATGGTGGATGACCTACAAACTCCATCGATTATTTCGACATTGGTCATGCTGATAGTATCGTTTCCAGCCCAGATCCAACTCAAATAAACCCTGAAATTGGTTAAGTGCTGAGGCAATAAACACCGCCAAAACGGCTTAAAATATTTACAAAGCCATATTTTAAAGTATCATAAGGCGATTTCACTCGCTTGATTCGTTATTCAGTTTTGAGACTTACTCTAAAAGCCTATTATTAAGATAATCCAGCCGCGGCTGCCTCATTTTGGGCGCTTCTTTCGAGGTCCATAATAAAACCTTAAGGCTACCGAGACTGAAAATATTTTACGCTCTATGCCCTAATATTGTTTTTTTCAAGTCCAACTTTTTCTATGAACTCATATCGAATTATTAAAATCGTTAAATGCAACTCAATATTTTCGGATTCTCGCTGAGCGCATTCTTAGCCCTCCAATTATTCAAATTGTTGAGACATCTGCAAGAAAGATATTCAAAGAAAACAATGACATCAAAGCTGAAATAACAATCCTTGGAGCCGTGTATGTAATGAGATCCGCCTCGAAAGGATTAATTAATCAGTCTGGCACTGCTTAAATTCTGATACATTTATACATTCTACATCCTAAGTCTTTGATTAATTATTGGGCAAATAACTACACTACGGGAAAAAGTATTAACAGTCCAAATTAAAATGTATTCAACAAACCTTTGAAAAGCAATGTGATATAAATATGGGATAAAATATAGTCTTAATAATTTTAATTTATGATAGGCCAAATGTTGTTTAGCGAATTTATTCCAGGCTATGCAAAAGCTAATGTGCCAATAAATTGTTCTGCAAAAATATATACTGGATATTTAATTAGGTAATTATTGCATTATATTAGGGCAATGCATAAGTTATTAGCTTATTTCTTTCATTGTTGTATTTGTGGTTAATCGATAACTTCAACTCAAAAAAAAATACTTTGCATGTTTAATAGGATTTGTAAACTACATTTTGCTGTGTACAACATTTAGAGCTGAAAACTTACAAGTTTTCAGCTCTAAATGTTGGATATAAGTTCTTATTTCTTAGGTTTAAATTTAGCATCTGAGGCCAACAATAGATCAGCATGTATGATATTTGTTCAATCAATGATGTATAGAACATTAAGAGCAATGGGGAAGATTCGAAAATTTGATCAATGGGTTCCACATCAATTTTTAAAATGAAATACAGTTCAACGACTGTGTTTTTCAATTTCACTTCTTGCTGTAATCATTTTTTCAAATATTTGATTATTCAAATATAAATTGTTAGTATTGAGAACTATAACATCGCGTACATATTCTTTTAAATTTTAAATTTGAGTGATTGGATATAATTTAATAACTTTTTTAAATACACACATGCTTAACGATTCTTATTGTCAAATAACTACTTTTTTGTTATAGGAGGCATATCCTGAAAGTAAGTGTACTGTGACAATAATGGGTTGTGGTTTTTTAAGGGCTGGCCATATGGCAGATAAAAAAGTGGATGGCTCATTACACGTCTGAGTCAAAAAGACAGTCGTTACAGTGGTTTCACACCAATTCTCCATCTGCCAAAAAATTCACAACCACAATTTCGGCCAAAAAAAACATGACCTCAGTGTTTTGGAACCGAAAAGGCATCATTTTGATTGAATGTCTCCCCCGAGGAGATATTGTGAGACCCTAAAAAACGCAAAAGAAGCATTCAAAACAAAAAGAGGGATATATTAACGAGAGGAGTGTGCTTGTTGCACGACAACGCCCGTCCTCACACAGACTTAGGCCGTCAAGGCGCTCTTGGACTTATTTGGTTGGGATGTTTTGAGCCCCCTCGTATTCCCATGACGTGGTGTCTCCAGATTATCATATTTTCCTCTCCCTGGAAGAACACACGGGTGGAATTAAATTTTTAACCGACGAGCAGGTGCAGAAAGAGGTTCTGAAGTGGAGGAAAGAGCTGAGGAGAGAGTTCTTCGAAGAAGCCTGTGCCCCGGCTCACCAGATACATTGAACAGTGTATCAACAATATCCTGTATTTTTATTTCAAATACACTTTTTCTAAACAAATATAAAAATTTAGTACACTTACTTTCGGGATATCCTCGTAATATATTGGTAAGCTAATAAATTCGAGATCCTCTCGATCCAAAATTATTTTTATCTTATTTCTGAATAAATTCATATTGAAATGATCAATCAAGTGGGCCAAGCCGTTTATGATTGATTATTCTGCTACAATAATTAATACATTGTTAAAATATAAAGATTACTTTGCGACTTGCTCATATTTTCCATTCTATTCAATTTTCTAGCCCATCCTCATATCCTATTTTTGTCCAATGCTTCCTCCCACGAATAACTCCTTTCATAGAAATCACGATTCTCAGAAATTATGAAAAATATATTTTCGATGTATCAAAAAACATATGACGTCATTATGGAGGCTTTGCTCGATTTATAAATATATTAAATAGAATATCTGCGTACGTGTAACTTATCTGTCAGGTCCTGGTCGACTTTTGCGTGCTTATATTTCATCACGAATGTGTACTAATTAAAAAACAACGGTCAGTTTACCTCGTTGTAAAATATCCCGGAAAATATATTTTCATAACATTGTAAATTTTATGTATTATTATTTAAACAATGGTTTCATACTCCATTATGATTAGTACACATGAATGACTCCGCGTGTTTATTATGGAACAATGGCGACACTCTTATCATTAGGTATTTCGATACACGTTGCGAAATATTCGAATTTTGCAATGCGTTTGTATCTTTTAAAAAGCTGGAAATTTTTGTCCGTCGGATGGAACGAGTTTGTGTTGATTCAATGCGAAAGGTGTCATGTATTGATATTTCGATCGTGTGGGTATGTAATTTCCTCCGCAAAGTAAATATCAGCAATCAGTAATTAATGATAATTATTAGACAGTTCCAGGCTTGAGCTTTCTATTCAAACTGGTTATTTTACGACATTGAACCAAGTTTTAAGTTGAATTTCCGCTCACGACGTATGCCGCAAAACCACAAAGTTTGAAACTCAATTTCGACACGATCTTTTCTTACGGTGTTGTTAAATTTAAGTTGCCCCCTCGAATATTGCGTCGAAAACAACTTCAATGATGAGGGGGTATTATAATTATCGAAAAAGCACCTTGACGATTCATTATTTTGCCCCCATAAATATTATATTAATAGATACAAGTACAGGAGGAATATGAATCAACATATATCATGATGCCGCAAGAAGTCCACTGAAATAAAACAACCCCTCATTTATATTTATTCAAGGGAAGAATAATATCATATAATTTATTTATACACTTGATATTAAAATAAATTGATTCCACAGCTTCTACATATCTGTATGCTATTGAGTTGAACTAATCAAAAGCATGCATTAATATATTCTAGCAGAATTTGAGTAGATATGTTACTTCTGGAACTCCATCTTCCACTATGTTAATACATAAAATCTTATCTATTTTACCGCATATATACTTTAGACCCACCCTACTATGGTGATGATGGTATTTGGCTGTCTCTCATCCATTAGCTTTGTTATATGACTTATCCATCACAATTTCCAATGCTTCTGTCTTAAAACTATCATATTATTCCTTCGAGCAGCATCCCTTAGTTCTTTGCGTTTTTCCCAACGTCCAAAATATCATACCATCTTCATGTTTCATATTTCGCAACCGTACGTCATACTGACAGTATACATTAATCAAACATGAGCTCTCTTCAAAAGACAAAGTGGATGGCTCGATCTTGGTATAATATTCAAATTTCCGATAATAAATATAGATTTACTCTTCATTTGATCATAAATCCTGATTTGATTAAAATGTGTGCCATATTTTTTTGAGATGCATGATAGTTAATGATAAATCTTCGATCCCATATCAAAGTTTTGCACTGTTGGTATATAATAAGATGCAATGTGTGCGTTTGATTGCATATTTTAAAAACACTAATCCTAAATCATATTATTTATTAGCAAACAAAAAAATACTTTGAACAATCACGTCGATTTTACTGAAAAGTGCTTCTTTGAAAACAAAGACTTTCATTATTAAACGAATTTTTAAGTATTGATGCGAAATAATATGAGATATGAGTGCAATTATGGCTTTATCACGGATATAGCGAGTTTTTTTATATTCTAATATAATCTATTCCACTTTGCCAAAACAAATAAAATTGGTCTGATTTGTCGTTGGTGTTTCTATTGAAACGCCTATAGATTTCAATTTTTATATGTCACAAGTAATTAAATATGTTAATAATATTATTTGTACTTATTTGGAGTTCTCATCAAATTTTACATGCTAAATTTTTGTTGTTGTGGTTGCGGTCAGTCCAGTATTCACGCATTGTTGAACATTCTCATACAATATAAGCCCTTCAAGTAGAATATAACGGAATTGAAAATAAATAAGAGGCTATTTATTTATGGGGTGGATGAAGCATATTCTTGGCGATCGTGTTGCCAAGAATATATCCCGAAGTATCCCCAATGGACAGCAGCCCATCGGAAGACCCTAAACGAGACTATTCAAAGAGGGATCAGAGTACAAGAGGTGACCCAGAATAGGGAAACATGGCGCAGAGTACTGCATCGGTTTTAAAAATAAACTGGAATTTTTTTTCACATACGTTGCATTGTATTCAATGGCGATATAATATTGATCCCCTTTTTCCATACACCCTTCATTGATTTAGAATGGAAGTCGATTTAATCAGGCCGCACGTGTTTATCGAGGGCATTTTAATACCTGTATTTTAAATTTACCTATTGTGATAATAAAACCTTTGTATATAAAGATCCCTCTATCGGGATTATAGGTATAATATCTGGCGCCATAAGAATACTTTCAGGATTATAATTCCTGCGGATCGAACAACATCAGAAGGCCATTTCTCAAAGGCTTTGAATATTTTATTAAAATTCTATGAACGGCAGCGCGTATCAAATTATTATGCACGATAACGGCTTTATAATCAAATGAAAACCTTCAATATTACGCTTGGATTTTAAAAATAAAAACGTTAGCCTCCAAAAAGGAATGCTGAAGTAATTAAAGGCTCTATCAGTGTCATTATAATATCTCATTGACATATGCATAGAGCATTTAATGTAAGAGCCGATATAAGAGCATAATCCAAATTTATTCCACACGAATTCACCGGTTAAGAGGTTCTCAAACGTTTCGTGTATGCAATTATAACTTCCATGACGAGAGCTGAAAATTAATTCAATTTCGGATTTAATGGGAGCGCATCTAGAGCCTGCCACGCCGTACGTCTTGAGTACATTTCCCGTGCTGCAATGAGAGATTGGAATAATTTCCCGAAGAAGCTTGCAGCATTTCCCCGGAGGAAGAACTCGCAGAACATGACGTCACATCCCACTTAGTTGGATGGATTTCTTTCTGCAGAAAGAGACACTACACTTGTGGAAGAAGGGAGGAAAAGAGATGGAGGCGAGACGTGGTCCATCGAATTCAGGGGCTGAGAACGGGAGGAAATTGGATAATTAATATTGAGACCAGGTGTGCTATAAAATAAATGAACTACAGCCCTAAGACTATACCAGCATACTAATTAATAAAAATTTAAAATCGAATTAAGGGTAGTTTTCAGGGGTAAGCAATAAATCATCATTGTTAACAAAAAATGTTTATGAACAACAAAACATCGCATGAAAGAACTATAGACATTTTATAATATTATTTTGATTTGCCATCTATAATTTTTGCACTTGTAGAAGCGTTCGATGAATAATATAAGTAAATATATTATATAAGGGATTTGTATGGAAGATATTTTAAGATGCACTTCATAAACGTCACGTAGGTCTTTTTAACCCAGCATCACCCTTACGAGAAAAATAGGGACTAGATGTACTATAGAAAGCCTTGTCCAGTAAAATCAATAATATTGTCTAGAGACATTGTCTTACAAGGAAAAACTCTCTTCAATAAGATCATCCAGGCGACTCGCTAAATTCATAAATAAAACTTGGGAAAATATTTAATCATCTTGTTTTATCTTAAAGAAAAAATGCGTTAGAATGTTAATCGTTTTTTGCATTTTCTTCCCTTTTATTCCAAAGAAACAATAGATGGTTAGAATTCTTTTCGTTTCAGTCTATAAATTCATTATAGTTCGTCATTAATAGATGAGCTTTCATAAATTAAACCACTAGATTAAGCTGCCTTAAATATTGAACGCACGGGTTAGTAACTATATTAAATAGATCACAAATTCGATATGAATATTGATGCTAAATAAACTTAATTTTTTTAATGCCCAACTGTAAAATTATCATACCATGCAAAAAAATTCCAAGAAACACCGCGAAAAATAATATTTTCATTCATCCCCAAAATAGCACGAACGCCACATTAAATGATAACGTATTCAGTGTTTATTTAAATTTGAATATGATTAATTGAAAAGCTCTTTCGCCATCGTTTCGTGTAAGCATTGCGAAGCTGAGCTTTGAGCTTTAAATTTTGAATAATAACTTTGAGCTATTATTCTGCGAATCTAAAGCTCTACAATACGCCCAACATCCGAAAATAAACACAATCACGAGATACAAAGTCTTCATTTTTGCGATTTCCCCATTAAGTTCTCGGCGCGATCGAAACGAGCAAATTGAAACGTCATGGAATGTGCTCATATTTGAATAAGCATCAATTGGTCGCGTGTATTTGCCATTTTACATCCATTTAAGACATGGCGTGTGTGCATTATTTCGGTTCGTAATTTAAAAGGGCAAATTTTAACGATAGTGCCATGTGGAAGAAGGTGTATATTTTATATCAAACACATAATTAGCCGTACACACGAATGGCGGGTTCGTGCCAAAAAGGCCACTTTAATGCGTGGATCCGCGTTTTTTTTGTTGTAATTTCCACAAAAGTAAAATTCAAGTGTGTTTATTTTACTTAATAAATAGATCCAGAGTTTAATTGGGTTTGTGTTTAAATAACTTTTTTACGGCACGTACATAAATAGGGCGTCTGTTTACCCTTTATCAGCGGGCCGCAGCCCAAAAGAACTGTATTTATTCATGGCACATAACCACACATCATTTATTCCGAAACCCACGTCAGAACATTTACGGAATGTAAACTGTCGTGGTTCTTAATGGCCCCTTTAAGATTCCACCATCATCCTTCTTGATTTTTATGACACACATGATCTTGAGCCACGAGCATAGATAATATCGCCGAGTCGGCTACAAAGTTCTATAAATGGCTCGGAAAATATGTATTTACGAGCTTGAACTCCCCTGATCTTCTCGTATATCTTTCATGCTCCTCGGTAAGTTGGGGACATGCACTTGTTCCGCGTTAGAGAATCTCTCCAGAAAGTTAATTGCTTTTTGCTTCTCTATTTTTCTGGCATCCTTTGCCTTTAAGGGAAGGAGCTCCGCTCAGCTGCTTCAGGTGTACTCGAATATTTGTTTTGCATTTTTCCTCAAGGAATAAATGAAGATCTTTCACATTAAAACGGAATATAAAAGCAGCGCAATGTAGAGCTTAAGCAATCGACACTTCCATACTTTTCATAAGAAAATTAAAAATGCTCGAACTCTGAGAAAGCGCTGCTTACAAACAAACCTATTCGTATATAGCCACTCCGGAACTTCAAAGAAGATTGCTAAAAAAATTTCAGCAAACACAATTTTTAGATTTTTAATTAAAATAGATCTTCGGTTTAACAGAATCAAATGCATCAAGCTAAAATATTAGAGGGTTCGGAAATACTTTTCAGCTCTATTTATATATTTTTTTATGATTATATGATTTTCCTATCAAATTTAATTTTATATCTCATTACATATTTTTATTTCGCAATGAGTGTCTTAAAAACAGAAAAAAATCATAGTTATCAGAAGATGCAATAATCGATCGAACTAAAACATACCATTTGTATAAGTTTTGTACATACAAACATCAACCAAATTCTCTTTCGTGTAAGACATATACCGAACCGATAAAACCGATATTTTCGAATTGGTTCAGTTTCGGTTTTCATTCTGGCAAAAATAACTGGTTTCCGGTTCGAAGACCTGCTTAAAAGTGTATATTCTAAGTACACTAGACTCTCGATTATCCGGACTTATGCTGGGGAGGAAAAACACATCGTTATCCAAATTCAAATCATCAAATTTCTACTTGGTTTCGAATATAATATCATATTTACTATAGTTTTTGAGATTTTCTAAGCAAATTTCTAATATCACTTCTATTTTTTCTTAAAGCTTATATCATTATATTCAAATCCTCTTTGTTCAGCGTAATCTAACAATGCTTCAACTGGTATCTTCTTCGCTTGTAGTGTCACTCTCATTCTCTTCCTCTTGAGACACAAAAGAAATGATATCTGCATCATCTATGCATTCAAAACCTGGATCATTCATATCATGATCGAGCCACTCCTCGATCCATATCCACGTTTTCAAAACATTTTAAATTTCCCAATAATCCACATATTTAAAATATATCATCTGTTTCTAGCCGTACTTTTGACGATTGAAATTAAGTATTGGTTTTCTCCAGAAATTGATCAAATTGTCATCTTCAAATTCAAATTATCGTGATGGTCGTCGGATGGCCTTGGCTGCGGGAAGACGTACTTCCCGTGGTCAGATCGTATGATCTCCCTCGTGTTTATCTAAGACGAGAGACTTTAAATTCGACACCCTTCTACCTCCATCCGATCGCTCGTTTATATAACGGCCCGAGAGTAGAACGGACCCGCGTGCGAGCGTCCCCGCTTCACATTATCCAACGCTACATTGATGTTATAACCCATTGATCCATGGGTAAGATTAAATATGTCACCTTAAGGGGGCAAAATTTTACAATAATAATGCTGCTTTCTGAGACAATTCCTTATTTTAAAAAAAACTTTGCAGCTATGGAATCCATTTTTTTTTAACCAATCTTCAAAAATCTCCTTGTACATCCATGCCCTTTTTTGTCTATAATAATCGACAGGAAGATTTTTCATTTAAATTTCCTTAAAAGATCAAAGCTAAGAATGCTTTCCCAATTACCAAAAGCTTAATTTTATTAAATCAAGATATAATAACAGGCATTTATTTCGATATTTAAGTCATTCTTATCACTTTAACCCCTTCAACGTTTTGATTCACTGTTAAAAGTGTCATCTGAGTGACGCAATCTTTTCGCCTTTTCGACCTTTTCGCGTCATATCTAGTGTACGAAAATAGTATACTATCAAGTTCGAATATGTCAGCTCCCGAGATGAATCATTCTTACATTTAACGTACATAACATTGCAATCGGACGGTTTGCTTAACTTTCACAATGCGGATATATCCGTCATACCCACTTTGCATGGACTTTGGTCTTGACGGATATATACGTCATATCCACTTAAGGGGTTAAAGAGTTTTGTTTCTTTATTTTTGACCTGTGTATATGACGCATGTACTGTTCACCCTAATTTTCAAACCGGATAATACACACCCGGATAATCGTGAGTGCACTGCATATGGATACATTTTGGGTCGTCAATTTAATGTATTATTTGATGGGAGATGCTCAAATTTCTAGCTTTTCTAATCCAAGCACATAGCAAGATGTCAATTGTTCGGGTTGACGTTATTAGTCGAAGTTAATCAGGCCGATCGAATAACAGTTTTAAACGTTATTGGCGTGGATTTCGAGCGTTTTTAAGTGACATTAACTATAATTTGTTGGTTATTTTGGTCGAATAAGGTCAAACGCCGATTACACAAATTTAGCTTGCTAATTCTAATTTTAGTTATCCAAAATGAGAACAATGAGTATTTATTACGGCAGGGATTAGGCCCGGCGGAGCCCGTCGCAATTTTCCCAAAAACGTTATCGCCGATTGTTTTTTGGGTAAATAGAGCAGGGACTATTACTGTATCTAAATATCCGCCAAAACGAGGATGCTTTCTACTAAATTGCCTAGCCTTGCATGCCCACCTCCAATGACCGCGATAGATAAGCCCGAGTGACAGACACATTACAGACATTTGCGTGTTTTTCGGCTAAAATTTGCACTGGGGGTGACGTCAGGCCTAGTCGCTAAGTACACATCACTTTTGTCACGTTTGAGCAATGCTAATATACGGTATGCAATAAATATGTGGGTTATTGGTTTGCCCACATATGCCATAGACGTGACAGCCATGCACGACAAGAGCACGGTGCCATTAACATACGCGGGGACGTATTTCGAAACCGGAGGACGTTGTCTGAAAAACTCGCCAAGTGCTTATTAAAATTGTACGACGACATCGGCTGAAGTAGAGACTCATCATTCTGAAAACATTCAGAGGTGAAGTTTACTTTAATCATAACGATAGGATAAAATAATTGAAGACCAAGTTTTCGTATAGTGATCTTGTTCCTGGGCTCTTGCTATAAAAATTCGAGTTCAAATCCAGATCGTGAAAAAAAACCTGCTGAAAGTTTTCAAATTTTGGATTCAGAATTAGCATGATTTTCTGTATCTAAGAAATATGATTAATAAAGTCGTGCATGGATGCTTTTTTAAATTTCTTTCTTATTCTTCTTCTTATTAAATTATTCATGTCGCAATTTTACTATACGTTAAAGACAAGTGAGAAACTACGAGATGAAAAACCTCTGGAAAAGTTTAAAATAGAGATATATCCGATAACAAATATAATATCTTAAGCATAATAAGAAGAAATTATTATATTTTTTTAAAAATGTTGTAAAAATAATAAGATTGATTGTGGCATCCTTATTTTGATCTATTTAATCAATTTTACAACGATCATCTTACATTGAATATAAATTCATTGCATTTGTGTTGATATGACAGTTGTTTCGTGGATGATCATAGAATAAAATTGTAGCTCTTCCTGAGAAAGAATATCTTGGACAATCGATCAATTATTGAAGCAGAATCCAATAAGAATGTTCGATCTTCCATGTATTTCTGAACAAAATACTTGAATATTTAACGACTCACTGAAATGAAGCATAGTCGTACATGTGTGGAAAATTTGCATGCAGGATGATATGCCTTGCCATTGATCTAAGATTACGATTGAGATCTTGAGGAAGATAAATACCAGTCTTTGACTAGTCTGGAAATAGTCTTGATTTAAACCCTGTAGACACTCTGTGGCTCGTTCTTACAAAGTTGCAGATAAACAGCCATTTCGAGTCAAATAGCTGAATATATCAATCAAAATACTTGAATATCTTAATTTAAATTTAATATATTAAAAATTAAAGCACTTAATATTGCCAGTTCATTCATTCATTTAAGGCATTAATCATGAAAAACTGGAAATGTTTAAAGCTTATATAAGATAGTTCTTAAGACTGTCAATTTCTTTTCAATTGAAATTGCTCTCAAGAAAATTTGGAGTCCTTGATAAAGATCTAGAAATTTGTGTCCGTTGCAAAGATTTTGGGTTTAATATAGAGTCCATGTCCGAGTCCATATTAAAACTTATACTTAAAAGATCATGTCTATTGATTATTAAGATGAAGAAGAAGAAGATTAAGATGAATCTTGTTATTATAATTCATTTCACAAAACACTGTTATAATGATTTCTTTATAAATGCTCCTAAAAAGGCTGTCGTTTATTAATATGGATTTCAACAACTAGCCCAAATTTCACAATAAAAATCTAAAAAATATAGTAGAGCAAAGAAATATTAAGTCGAGTCATAAATAATTGCCGATATTTTTCAAACATTTATTTCTACACACATCCAAATTGCTAACCTTCCCCAATTTTCTCAAATGCTGGTAAATGGTTGACTGAATGGCCTGACAATTTCTTGTTGATTGACATGGTTTTTGCTACAATAACACTTTTAAAAGGTCTTCATAAAAGTCGGAAAGACGACCCGCCCTTGGTTCATATTTCAGCATCTCATCTCCGAGCGAAATTTAAAAAAAAAAAATCTTACTCTTAAAGGAGTACTATCCCAGGGTCTGGGACCTCCCTCCACTTATTCTAAATAACACTCTTGTACATTGAGCTCGGAGACAGACAGAGACAGAGAGAGAACGTAGCGCAGTTAGGGAGACAGAGACGGAGAGTTTGCCCGTATACATCGCACGATTGTATGGATCGTTAACCCAAATTTATCGACTAATAATGATTTCGATTTCAAGTTTGTTATTTTTTTACGCAAAGAAATGACCGAATGTTG
Source organism: Stenopsyche tienmushanensis (assembly GCA_008973525.1). Classification (NCBI taxonomy): domain Eukaryota; kingdom Metazoa; phylum Arthropoda; class Insecta; order Trichoptera; family Stenopsychidae; genus Stenopsyche; species Stenopsyche tienmushanensis. The sequence continues at coordinate 210,531 of WACJ01000366.1, forward strand.
TGTGCTATCGACAGTGCTCATTTATTTAATTGCTTCCTGTTCGTGACGACTCTTTGTCCAATTATCATTTCCATGTAAAGCAGGAGCAAATTAATCGATTGTTTGTGTATTGTTTATGTAAAGAAATGACGTGGTCTTGTATGCTATCAACAGTGTTTATTTACTGATAATTGCCTCGAATTGAAGATTGTCTTATGCTGATAGGAGCTGACAGAAAGTGATCGGTGTAAAGCGATTATGGCATCAACGATTTTAAATTTGCTCACTCCTCAAAAGGTTAATAATTGTCGAACTAATTAATAGGACTTATAGCTATTTAATGATACCCTATACTCATCAATACGGATGATTTATCAAGAGTAAAACCGAATAGTTATAATGGCTTTTATTCGCCGGCAACTATTTATGACTCACCCTGATAATATCAACTTAAATACCGTTTGAAGATGAAAACTACCACTTAAAGTGCTGATTAACAATGTTTCAAAAAATCGAAAAGAGAATATGATAGCGGTTGCATCCAATTTTCAATTGATTAATTGATAGATTTGCTTTGAGTTTTTATCGCACTAGGAATCCTTATTGGGTTTGGTCTTCATTTCATGTTGTGCAGTTTTATGTTTTTATCGGTACGCTATAAAGTATAATGTTATATACGGCGGGAAGTGATATCATTTTATATTAGAAATAATTAAATTCAAGCTGCGTGCCATAATTGATATTATGAATATTTGTCACGACGAATGCCGGAAGTCCATATAGCGGTAATTGTGCTAGTACAAACATTTTTACTTTCATTGTAATTTTATGACTGGCATAATTAAAAAATTGACAGCTGTCAATTTTTCAAAATGGAAAAATCGTGTTTTTGAGCTGACTCTCGGGCGTGAATTGCTCGTTTGCCATATATAAATTCGTAGCATGTAAATTGTATTAGCGTTTCTTAGAAAAAAAAATTTTCGAATCGAAGCCATAAAATCAGAATTTTCTTAGAAACCTTTGGTATATTCCATTCGGCAATAACCATAATCTTTAATGGTTTTACTTGCGTGAAAAACCATTCTTGTTGTTTTACATTTTCATTGTACAAGCGTTATGGGCGTTATAAAAACGTGGCTGTCGATGTGTAAAGTATCATCATCGGCTAGATTAGATCGCTATGCTTTTGCCTCGAATACAAAGCAATTTAGTATGACGATTTAATTTATTATGAGCACAAATTCATCACATAGCGAATCGCTCTTACGTTGTACATTTTTCGCACTAAAGCGGGTCACAGAACGCTGAAATGTGTAAAATATATGGGATTCCCGCATGTAGCTTGCTCGAACGAAAAAATAATTTCCACGAATATTCACAGCAACAACAACAAAAAATGATACATTTTTTGCAAGTTTATCTAAATGGCGGCGTTTGGGATGTGTGTGGCATTGTTATTTATCGCAGGATTTATAGGGTAATTAATATATCAGCCTCTGGCATTCGACTCATTCATGATAATCGGAGAAAGCGGACAAACATAAATCAAAACTCTGTTGCTGAGGCCGTCGGCATGCCGATGCTGTTTTCGTGTTTTTAACAAATAACACATCTTCAGTACGATAAATAATTGTTTCAAATGTTTGGCCGCAGGATCTGCACTGACGTAATCGCTAATTCGATGAAAAATTGCCGTTTTCTGGCATTCAGGAGAGATGGGCTTTCGTCGGACTTTTCCTTAATGGTGTTTAAATAGCAAGACAATCAATCAATTAACATGACTGACACATCCTTTAGCATATTATCGATTGGAAATGATGTGCTAAAATTTATGATATTTTACTCACACACCTAACTTAGAGTGTCACGACTAAATGTACATAGAAAGCAAAGCCATAATGCAATCGATCAATAGCATTATAAACTTCCATTGCTGTTAAATAAAATACAACTCTATTTGTCATCAATGCGTCTAGAAAGTTTCGCTGGAAATATATGCAATAGAACAAACAAGCATACAGAATGCGTATATGATTAGTTTTCCTTCAATAAATTGTGTATGCAGACGCAAAACCATCCTTGCATATCAAAAATCAATGCATTAGGCTTAAATCGATATCGATCATATACAAATAGATTAATAATACAAAGAATGACATGTTCAAATGCCAAATTATAGATTTAGCACTCGTTCTGGATTGCCCGCGATTATCTCGAAAGTAGATGATGAAAAATATTGAAATAGTTCCGGGAAAAGTTGGAGACCCAATATAATCATATTATCCCATGTTTCTTGAAGCAATGACTGAATCATTGTTGGCAGAGTATTGCACGATTTTTAACCATTTTAATGAAAATGCTTAAAGTAATGCTTTACATATTTAAATTGCTAGTAGGCATTTTAATTTTTGAATGATTTTCATTTTTCAAATTTCAAAAAATAATCGAGAAATTTTAATATTAGAATAGCACTGAACCACTGATGCAATTTTGGAAGTGCATAACGTCGTGACCGAAAATCCAATTAACTACGTAAAATGTCCATCTCTCTGTTCTTCGACACTCGAAAAACTAAATTTATCAGAATTGATAAATAACCAATTTAACAAACATATTCTAAGCAATCTTTCAACCGTCATAATATGTAGGCATAATTTGCTCAAATCGCTATTGTCGGATGGGCTATTAAGGTCTTTCGATTTTCCGAGAAAGTATGCATATTTTTATGGCGGAACGGATATCTTTGAGTGGCATGTTTTATTATAACCGAAGATAAGACAAGTCTGAAAGATAGAATTTTGTTGAAACATTATTTGGACATATCTAAAAACTTAATAAATTCAGCAAAAACTTCCTCATATACAAATGCAAATAAAAATGGAAGCGATTGAATACGATTGAATAGTAACCATAATATTTCTCGAGAAATATGACTGTATTTACTACGGTATTTCAAAGCTCTTTATTATTTATAATAATCTTTATCCATATGAATTTTTCTGTTTATCATAGCTAGTTATTTTAAAATCAATTTAGGACAAATAATTCATAGAAATATTTATATACACTTGAACCTTTTTTGTGCGGTAGATGCGTTCCATGGAAAATCGCACAAAAAAAGTTATGACTTACATAGACAAGTGAAGATGCCTTCCATGGATTTTGAAAAACGCACAACTATGAAACAGCCATACGAAATCGCATAAAAAAAGTTGATAAAAGACAATAAGGCAATAAAAAAATAACATTTAAAGGACGTCTGACATAATTGGTAAAATTTTAAGTATGTCTAACATCTGGTATATTAAATGACAGACACCCACTAGAGAAATACTAATTATTTTAATTACAAACTATCATCGCTGTATGTTAATTTTTGTTGTGATTTTCGATATGAGGCAAAATTGCTCTTTCTTCGGAAAAAATAGTATCTTTTCTCATTCCAATAATATAATTCGTAGTTAGTAAGATTTTACTATAGTCCCTAGTACCCAGTTTGAAGTTAATTAATTAATTAACTATTTTATCCAAAATATCTCGATACGTACCCTTTATGAAATTAAAAAAAAGAAAAAATGCTTTAAAAAAACCGCATAACTTCGAAATCGCATAAAAAGAGATTTGAGTGTATTACTATCGTTTTCAAAGTCTTTAATCTTTTATTAGCACCTAATAATATGTTTTTCTTCATGATTTCATTGCGTTCATTGCTATATTTTTCATCGTATAGAGCCAGTTGATTGTATTGATGGTAATGAAAATTAATATAAAAACGAAACCCAACCAATAAATTAAATAAAATACATCTTGAAAAATCCAACACACTTCGTTGATGATAAGCAAAGGAGATTTCCTAAATATCGTCTTATTGGATGAAATTCAATCCAATAACAATCCAATAGTTTTTCAATACACAAACGATTGTATTTCATTGAAAACCCACAATGATCATGATTTAGATTGCAATGACTTGTGAAAATCCCTTTTAGCTTGTGTTTTTTACCATTTACAAAATGATCTAATAATTTAAAAGGCAATAACAATGCAATTTCTAAATTGCAATTCAATGGAATATATTAAATTGGATTTACAAGGGGGTGGTAATTTTTTTGATTGCTTCGAAGGTTCCACAGTCGATTTTTCACTGTTTGAGATCAACAAACAAGATAAATGTCATTTGAACGCACATTCTTTTGGTCAACGATTCCACCAATGAAGTTCATCAGCATGCGCATTTTCATGGTCATTTAGCAATTGCTATGCAAATTTATTACAGAATGATATTGATTATGCATTTTTTATTTAATGTGCATTTTGAAGGTTCCATACACGAAGGTTGAATTTCTATTTTTAATAAAAATCTGATCATTTGTCGATTTTTTCGGGGTATAATTAATGTCATGCATTATCTTTCGAGCCTTGATTTTTTTTATAATCCATGTATAAATAATTCAATGTCATATATTAATAAATTGATTTTTTTGCAGACAATTGTAAATTGTTTTTGCGAATGATATATATTTACATGGTTTTGTAGAAGCGTTGTCACAATTTGGTATGGGCGTGTTTGAAATTTCTTCTCTAATGAAATTCAGCATTAGTATCGCACAATCATGCAAAAAGATATCTGGTTGTTAACAAATGGAATAAGTTTATATCAGACTACATTTTCGTTGAATAACCCTAAAACTTTCAAGACAAAAGTTGTATATTGTTTAGGTACACACAATGGATGTATCATTAAGTTTTCTGTTCACAATTGCCAGAAGAAAAGCCAGACGTCCCAAATAAATGAAGAGCAAACGCTCGTCTGGAAAGAAACTATTTGTTATCCCAAAGCCCCGGTGATGAATAAAGAGTTACGTCTTCGGCATCCCGAAGATTCCCCGACAAGTGTAAGCAAATATAGTCCCGACTGAACTGTATTCTGCTTTAATTAGCAATTATTTAATAAGACGCGACAATTTATAATACAATAAGAAATGTTAACTTATTATGGCGCTAATTAAGTTAGAGTGCCATAGCGACCGCCTTCACTACAGTTACTTAATTAACGAATTAAATACTCAATAGGCGACTTGCTAACAACCAAACGAAGTTCTTACACACACATAACGTACTTATAGCACCCCTCTTAAATTAATAAAGTTGATCTTTAAATTTAAGGAGCTCGTAGGGATTTTTTTAAAGCGTGTTTAATTTTGAAAAGCTTCAATCCACCCCTCTTTATAATTACAGTGGATCTTGTTTAGCAGGGATACTGGTTATTCAGGATGGCTACATATATGAGGCAAAACTTTTGAATTAATATTAATTTCGCTTTTTGATTGAATAAAATGTGTGCTATAATGAGAAATTAATATTATTCATAAAAAGAACAAATCTCATTAGAGGTACCGAAAAGTAATCAAAATTATGGTTTCAGTTATCAGTTTATACCGAAACACGATTCAGAAACCACATTATTTTTTACCATTTAATAGCGAGAGTTAAAAGTTTATTGTTTTTGCTTTGAATTATTTATTCCTACTCTAGGATCATAAATCGGACAATGATGCGTTGACGATAATAACAGAGTTAGAAACATCATCAAATACAATAAATCTAAGTATATTAAATCAAGGAAGTATAGTAATAACACCAGAATAATTGAACTTGAACTTAGACTCCAACTTGAATTTCGACAGATGATTATAAAAACACATGTCACAGATGATTAGCCATACATAATTTAAGATATTGCGATGTTAAATTTCGCACGAACTTCCAATTATATTAATCATATTTAAAAACGATTACGATGCTTTTGTAAAAAAATATGCCTTGAAAAACCTGTTCGTCAGATTTAAGAAATAATAGTTATCCTTCGGCCTCATAATAAGGAGTCAAGTGTATTTATATTAATTTTTGGCAATCTTTTATAACCCTCTTATTAAAAAAAATAGCCGAATTAATTAAGTATTTCATAACAAATATTTTATTAAAATCATAGCGGATAAAGAACCGACAAAACTAATCGTTGAACTTACCAGCATTAAACCATAATCAGTAATTTTATCAACCAACAATTTGATTATTAAAGTTTACAAAAACTATTTTAAGTATTGGTTTATGTGACTTTTTTTTATCTAAAAGCGATTAATAAGTGCATTGAAAATTCCAAGTAATCTATATATGCAGATAGTATTTATATTTAAAATTCGGGTCTCAAGCACTCAATCGTTGTTATATTTATTTTTGCCAAATATTTGTTAATATAATGGGCTAGTTTCTAAGCATTCATTGTTTGGATTTTAAGATTATGGGAAAAAAAAACTTTCACCATACCAACCAATTCTGAAAATCGAACGTATTGATCATTTTGATCTAGGTTAAGTCTGATTATTTGTTTTTGAACAGATATATATTGTGACGACTATGATTGATCAGTTTGAAATAATCATTAAAAATCTTATATTAATTTAATAATCTCCTGTGGAAATCGGCTATATACAACAATACGATGGGGTCCGCAAAAAATTTTTGCTCAAGAAAGGTCCACAGATTACATAAGTTTAAGAACCGCTGTGCTAAGAGATTAAAAAAGCTGTTACTTTTGGAATACAAAGGAATGATGTTAAAAGGGCAATAAACTTTCATAAACCATGCCAAATATTTGTTGGAAATTCTCAGAAATAGGTAATGAAAGTAAATGGTATTTGTATCCCTTATACCTGCTATTTTTGTACCCTTCAGACTGCCATAAAGGGTCGCAGATACTTGTATTGTTAAATAAGAAAAACTTAAATAAAGGACGCGTAAAGTTGTTCCAGGAATATTCATTGTGATAAAATCATTTCAATGAAAGCACGTGGTTGACGTAATCGGGCATAGGTAGTCAAGCATGTTGTGGGTAATTCCCTTATATTTTATATCGGGGGCTTTCAAATCCTTTTTTTTTGACATGCGGCTTCAATTTCTATTTACTCCTAAGGCATCTATACTCACTCACCCATAAATTGAGCAAATATGGATCAGAGGCAAAATAATGGATTTATTCGCGAAATCTATGAAGGAAGTAGACTCGAATCTCTTTTTGTGCGACTTTTTTTGTGTGATTTCGAAGTTATGCGGGTTTTTTTTAAAGCATTTTTTTTTTATTTCATATCGAGATATTTTGTATTAAATAGGAAATAAATCATCAACAATAACCGAAATTTGGAAAAAAAAATAAAATTAGGGACTGTGTAAATCGTATTGTATCGGCTATCGTTGAATAGATTTTTGAAAACACGGTTGACATAATATCTCAAGTTTTAATTAATCAATTAACTTCAAACTGAGTACGAATCATTTCTACATAACCCTCTATTATTCCCAGCCTCCTAGATTATGTCAAAATTAATTTTTTAACTATTTAAAAAACATTTTTTAAACAGTCGGCATTTTGTGATATTTTTTGAGTTAGGGACTATAGTAATATCTTTACTGATTATGAATTATATTGCTGGAAAGAGAAAATCTAAACAGAACAGTGATGGCATTGATACATTTCTTCCGAAGAAGAGAGTGATTTTGAGTCATATCGAAAATTATCATACACAACGATGATGGCTTGTAATTAAAATAATTAGTATTTATCTAGTGGATGTCAGATATAAATTTACCAATGATTCAAGACGTCTTTTAAATGTTATCTTTTAATTGCCTTAATGTTTTCCTGTTTTTTCATTAACTTTTTTTGTGCGATTTTGGATATATTTTATATAGTTTAAAATCCATGGAATGCATCATCACTTTTTCTATGTAAGTCATAGCTTTTTTTGTGCGATTTCTTTTCGTGCGATATTTTGCGGAACGCTTCTACCGCACAAAAAAAAGCTTAAGTGTACTTTGTTAATTATATATGAAAAAATTATAAATTTCTTCAAATACATAAGCTTCATCATCATTTTTGAAGAATTACTTTACTTTGCGGATCAAGAAGATAATCACATTAATACTAAGTAGATCCAATACCCTTTTTGAAACTCTCAAGTAAATGGTGATTAAGGTGAGGTTAAATTCTATCACCATTACTTCAATCAAGTACCTACCTTTAAAATTTAGCCAACTTTATAGATTTTAATTTAATGTCACTATATACAATTATTCAGCTTTCGATAATTGTTATTATTGCCAACAATATTGATTGCTTGCTCGACTGTAACTTTCCCTGATTTAAATTGCATAAACAATATTTGCTGATGATATAGCAATGCTAGTAATATGATCCAATATATATTAGTTATCTAAAAAATTACAAGAGACTTTGTGGCTATCTCATGTGAAAATACAGACAAATATCTAAGAGTGGATTTAGATAGGAAACTTCTTTGGAAAAACTTTGGAAAATATGCTAAATAACAGAGATTAAGATGAGCTTTAGCATAATATTCAGAAAGCTTTATTTATTCCTTGGGAAAAATTAAAAACCTTTATAGATGTATTGTATTAATCAAAAATAAAAATAAAGTTTAGGAGGAAATAAACAATGTTGCAAAGAAGCATGAGATTAGATTTTGCGAGTAACGATAGTAACTTAATATTAAGAATGCTGGAAAAAACCTTTTAGGAAGACCAAGCTGCTTCTCAGTTGTAATCAATTAGTTGAAGTGAAAGAAAAAGTAGAAAAATGGTTGTAAAACTATTATCAACTCTCAAAATCCCCATTTTAATTGATATTGATTAAGGATGTTTTATTAAACAACAAATGCATACACGATTTAAGTGTTTTTGTTGCTAGGAATAGGCTCGGAGACGTCGTCGTCCATCTCCGCAAATATTTGCATATCGATGATTAGTTCAATATCATTACACGTTATCTCGGATTGCGCAAATACGCCTCCAAAGCCAATAGATAAACACTCGAGCGGCCGCATTAGAAAGTGCTTGTTCAGCTCCAAGATTCCGGCTCGCGTTGCCAAATGTCAACATTGACAGCTGAAAAATAGCCAATACAAAGAGCGGTCGTCTGATTAAGACCGGGTCTTTTTTTGGGCATCGACTCAGAATTATTATGTACGTCGAATCGGTTTTTCGTGAGAGGGAAGCGCTTTTATGGACGCAATCCATCACCAGGTATTCGAGCGTCCAGAGGGGCGCAACTGACAATCAATTTTTAATGAATAAATTACCCGACGGAATTGGCAGCGGGCCCCCAACACATCTAACGTGTATTTCCTACTTATCCACATTTCCAATGTTACCGGGGGGAGCCCAATATCCCACAGACACGTTTCCAGTTCGGCAACTACGATTCGTTGAATTCGGCCGCATTAACATTTCAAAAAGCTGTCATGTTCGCTTTAATCAGAGGTGAGTACGTCAGAAGAAATTATGACCAGTGATGAATAGTTAATGCGTCGTGTCTGCTTGAAAAATGTTGTACAAGTTTGTAAAAAGCTGTGCTCGCCAGGCTCGTAAGTGGGGACGTTCTACTTTGGCGGAGCTTTCAAATTGTGATTAAGTTTTAAGCCGGAAGCTTTCCATCAGACCAGTAAAGCATACATACTGAATGCTTAGAACCAACACACCGTATATTCATATAAATACTACATTTTACGGCTGAATCCTAGAATAGAAGGCGTACATAATTGCGCAAAGAAAAAATAATAACGAGGAAGGAAGTGTTTATCCCATACGTGCTGTCAAAAAAGATCTGGATGAATAAAGACAATGAAAGGTCGTTGGTTTGCTTTCAACTATGGTCGATTGATTTTCCAGATTAATTCTTATAATAATACACTCATTGTATAACACAGTATTTCTAATACACACACAATTTTAGCAAGATCGTCTAATAGTGCAAATTATACTACATACATACTTGTACAAATACACTAACTGTAAAAACAACGGATTAAGGTTTGAAATTGAAATTGACTAATAAATTACAATATTTTTAGATTATTTGTTGGAATTATTTTAAAATTTAAGATGAGGGAATAAGAAGTGATTATCTCCTTATCATGCTTGCTTGACTTACATCTTGAAAGCAGACAATCTTTTATTACATATATTTTAAATGTCAAAAATCTCAAAGTTTTGAAGTGAAGAAAGCTTACAAGCGATCTTGAAAAAGTAAGATAATTGATCGATGTTGTAATTATAAATATATTTTTACAGCGAATATCATAATTTAGAATTTACTTCGAATCTCGATTAATACTGATGTTTTTATGTAATCATACAATCATGTCATACGAGAGCCTGATGTAAATAACATAGTTAAGATTTTACAGACTTTTAACAAGCATGGCGTCATTGAATGCTTATTTTTAGTATCTATTACCCAACAAATCACTTCATTGTAACAACATAATAATACACCGTGATGTAAATTATTTCACATGAGGAAGTATGCAAATTGAGTATTTATATGAACTAATTTTCTGTATTTACGACAAAAACATAGGTGTGTTTAATTCCACATAACAAAACCGGTATGCTCATACCGGTTATCCCGAATGTTGCTATTAAAGACAATTATGAAATAATCCGGTATTTCGACTAAAAAATATACACCTATCACAATAATGTGATTGTATTGAAATTTAAGTGCTTTTATCTATTTGTCTTCTTGTCAATTTCTCCAAATCAATTTAAATTTAGCACAAAAGAAATTGTTAATGTGCAAGAGTCATATATAATATAAATATTACAACAGGTCAAACTCAAAGGTTAACTTGGGCCAAAATAAAAAGTTAAAGTTTTAAGTGGGCCGCAAAATATTTATAGAAACGTAGATTTATTCCAAAACGCACAGAAATAAAAAGAAAGACAAGGACATTCCAATGTTTTTCTTCCTGACATTTGACATTTCTTCTCTGCTACTATTTTTCCTACTTCAGGGGAAATATTGCTAGCAGTGATTACTTTTAAAACTGACCCAATGTGAACCTTGTTATTTTTGGATCTGAAAGAAGACTTATTTTTTTTCGTAAGTAAAAATATCTTCTCAACAAGTATTTTCAAATTTGGAAATGATTTCACATCTCTGTGTATTTTTCCGTCTTACCAATAAATATTTGTAAATTTCAGGCACGCCAACTTCAAAGAATTTTGCCTTCAAATTTAAATCGCATTGAATTTCAATCACCTTCATTTGCATATAATTAGGCACCGATTTTATATTTATCGATAAAAACGACTTTCAAAAAATCAAAATCTGCAAATATTTTTAAAAAAAAATTTTTTAGTGTTCGCTTTGGTCTGATCATTTAAATTGGCAGCCAAATAAACGATTCTTTCTGCAACTGTATTTTGAGACAAAGAGATTGCTTGTAAAATTACATTTCGCGGATGAACAATTTTTGCAGCTTTAATTAGGCATCCTTATGTATGCTTTCTTAGCTGGGCGGCAAAAATATTCGTTGTTGACAGCATGTGGCGTGTTTGACATCCTTGTATTACAAAATCGATGAAATTTTAGACAGGACAGAATGAAATTGATTGGAAACGTCGTTAAACGGGATATGCATGGGAAATTCTTAGTTAATGCAGATGACTGCAAAGTTTTCCGCAACTAAACCTTTTAATATTCATTAACAAGTTTATATTTTTGCATAATGACATATTTGTACATTCAAATGAATAAATTATGATTTGATTGATTCTTTTTACATTGCGTAAATCCATACGACAGAAAATTAATCATTATTTTTCAACGAAGTTATAATTATGGTCCCAAATCAAAAACTCCCAGGCGGCCGTGATCGATTTTATTAATGATAGTATTATTTATATTTAAAAAACCTGAAAATCAGGATAAACCTGATCGTAAGCAATCAATGTGACATACTTGAAATATATCAAACTTATCAGCATGATTATCATTTTTTTGCAATTTAGATATGAATCCGAATAAATTTCATAATATTAATATAAAATATAGTTCATAGTATTGTAATATTTAAAACGCATAAACTCAGGTAATTAAAATAGCATAGAAGAAGAAGTAAATGGTTTATGATAGCGAGCCGGAAAAAAAACAATTATACCTTATCTATGGTTAATACTTAGCTCTAACAATTAATCAATGGTTACCGTTAAGGATGTTCTTAAGGGTATTTATTATATTGCGAAATTACTTATAAAACGGTAAAACGGTTACTGGAAAGGTATCTATAGTGTCGACATTTAGTTAAATTAAACCAAATACAAAAGAATTAAAAGCAATTATTTAATGGACTTTTTACGAGGAAAGAAGTAACTGTATTCCATGTACTGCAGAAATTAATTTATATGCATTATGCCATGTTTATGATTAAAATCATTTCATATTAATATGATACAAGCTTATTTTCGTCATTACGGCTAATCAATATTAATTAAGGGAGCTTTCCCTAAAAATGATATTTTATAGATCAATTAGATTCTGAACATTGGATTATCTTAGATGCCATTTACGATAAATTTCCTTTATCCGTATCTTTTTCAACCGCTAAAAATCAGTCGAAAAAATACGATTGGAAGAGTTGGTGAGACGTTAAGTATTTTAATAAGTTTAAGTAAAAAATAAAGTACATTGTATATCCAAACCTCTTTGGCGCGTATTTTTTGTACGGAGCAGTCTTTGAAATTTGCAGCTTTGTAAAAATTGGTAAAAACGAAAAATTCCGCAAAATAGTGAAAACCGAAAAAGTCGTTGACGAAATTATGAAAGTCAACGAAAGCGTTAATCAATATCTACGCTGCAAAAAACTTACCGAGCATACGACAGAGCAAGCTGTTTTTGATTATATTTCTTCATATTTAGAACAATTTAAAATATCATGGGAGTTATGTGTAAGAATTTGTGCAGATTTATTACCTTTGCAAAAATAAGAAAGCCTAATATTATAACTACGCACTGTTTTTTGCATAGAGATTCATAAGTTTCGAAAAAATTACAAGCAATACTAAAACCTATAGTAGATTAATTTGTAAATATGTTGATTTCATAAAATCGAGACATTTAAAAACATGCATGTTTAAAAATCTTTGCATTTTTATGGAAGCTAAGTACGAGGGCTCGTTTTTTCACACTGAAGTCGGGTAGTTATCTAGGGGTAAAGTTTTATATCGATTCATAGAATTTATGGATGAATTGTTAATCTTTTTTTTCGAAATGAAGGTATGGATTATTTTGTAAAACGTTTACAGAATAATGATTGGTGTGCTAATGTGGCATATTTAGCAGATATTTTTAATTATTTAAATAAAGTTTACATGAGCATTCAAGGAAAGAACGATTTTTTTTGACTTCCATTGACAAAATTATAGGATTTTGGAAAAAATATTTTTTTGGAAAAATTGAATAATAGAAAAAAAAGTAAATATGTTTCCTATTTTATTTATTAATTAAGTTTTGATTGGCCATATAAATTCTATGATGTTAAGCAGGTATGTCATTTTGGGTGGACAAAGGGAGAAAATGCCCTCCCCTCTAGATTTTCCACCTAAAGAGAGTCTTCAAATATTGATACAAATATTTTTAAAAAAATGCGTATAAATATTAAAAAAATATAATTTTACTTAAAAAAAAAATTCCCATCATCAAAAGTGCACCGTGACTTCAAAAAGGTTGAGACCTACTGCTTTAAAAAGTTTTGTTTCTTTAATCTTGATCTGTGTATATAACTATGTATATAGTTGCCTCATTATCCGATTATCATAACATTTTTTTTAGTATTATGTTATTTTTGTTGTGTACGTCTCATAATCATATTTGAAAAAAAAAATCAAAAATTTATTAATATTTTTCATATTATTTGTATGATTTATTTTGAAATGTGCTCCTGTTTGAATTTTGTAAATATTCTTAATATTTTTTATGATTTTTTTTCAAGTGTACTGACACAGTTTTTTTGGTCAATTTACAAAGAGATATGTAATACAAGTACCATATATTACATTGAAATAATTTGTGTATTGTATGTGCGATTGTAATAACATTGGAACAGCATGAATGTAGCGCGTTGTACGGGGCAATACATTGTATGCGGACGCATGCGTGCATAAGAATAACAATCGGCGGAACGTAATTCCAGATGATTGACGTAATTACGGTATTGCATATTAGAGTTTTTCTCGCGGCGGAGATGATACTTCCTGTCTGCGAGCGCGCGGGAGTGGGGGCAGCACGCGGGGGGCAGCGCGCGGGGCGCAGGCGCGACGCGGAAGCGCGAGGGGAGCGGGCCAGTCGAGCCTCGACCTCGAGCACGGACAGTCGCGCGCTGTCACCGAGCCGCGCGCCCGAACAGCTGTTTATGTTTGTTTATAGTCGAACAGCTGACGCGCGTCTCGCTCGCACTTAGCGATGGCCATGGCCGCCTGTTACCCGAGCGCCTACTTCCCGCCGCAGCGCCACCAGATCGAGACGTACCGGCCGCCGCAGGTGTACATGAAGCCCCGCGTGCCGCCGCAGGACTACTCCATCCCCCTGCACGTGGACTGCAGCGTGGAGTACGAGCTGCCCGACTGCGCCAAGCCCCCGCAGGGGGTCAAGATCGAGCCCCTCCTCATGATCCACCCCTGTCACTTCCGCAACCTCGAGCGGCAGAGGCGGAGGCCCTTCGAGAACAACCTGCCCAACAAGACGAGCCGCTGCTGCGAGTTCGGCGACTGCTCGGGCGAGTTCCCGGGCGCGGCGCCGCCCAAGTACCGCGCGCTGCGCAGCCACCCGTACGCGGCGCGCCCGCAGGAGCTGCCCTACCAGCCGCACCACCAGCCGCTCCACCAGCCGCTCCACCAGCCGCACCGCCAGCCCGCCCTCGTCTACGACGCGTAGAGCCGGCGGCGCGAGCGCGGCGTGTTCAAATGTGATACAGTGAAAGTGACGCCCCCGCAGTCGCCGCTCTTCGGTGCCTTTCACTGAGTATACTTTATATAGCTTTATGTCCATACCTAACGTCGAAGGGCCGCGTACGCGCCGAAACGTACGGTCGAAACAGTGCCAAACCGTCGTGCGCCCCCCGAATCCGCGACGAATGCCACTCGTGCGAATGCCAAATCATCCGAACGCGCAAAAAGACATATTTTTGTACCGAAATCATTCCACGACGCGTAACCTGCGAGCGGACGACGCGACATTGTAAGAGTACGCTTTCCAAATTTCTATTTATTTATTACAGTTACCATTCGACTAAAATGTATAACGACGTCATGTGATATTGACGGAACCTCAAAAAACAAAATTTAATCAGCTGTTTATGAAATAAGCGACTGAACGTACTGTAATATGTTAAATGTATATAAAATAATTTAATTTTAATTTGTTACTTGTATTTATGTTGATATTATACAATTTTTTAACAAAGCCTACGATTTTTTTTTCACTACGATCGCTCGTCGTTTACACCAAACTTGACAGGTCGTCGTTAATCAGACGACCACCCGAAACCCGCTCATAAACAAACATCCGACGATGGCGGCATCGCAACAGATGATCGTCCAAATCGATTATAAACGTGAAACAAACTTGTGAATTTATAAAAACAACAACGGTGTCTCGGAATGAAATGCATATACAATTGACCCTGCTATAATGAACATTTTTATATCCCTATACAATCGCCGATTTTTGGCGGCGGTTCTTCCTATAATGGATAATTATGTTTAACAACTCAATCGATTCACACGATTTTTAATTCAGGGATTTTCAATCATTCTATTTTTTTATAATAAAACCATTTAATTATGTAATACGGGCATAGCTTTTAATAATCTAAATAATAATACTATCAAATATCGAATAACATAATAAGGTCCCTGTTACAATTATTCCCCTAAGCGTAGATTTCTTTCGTTTGTAATTTAATACTTTATGGTTTTTAAATTATACTGAATTTATTTATATCCTTTACAACTGTGAAAGAAAACCATCAAAATACATATTCATGGATTTATTATTATTTATTAGCTAGAACGGAAATTGTCGCCAAATGTATCCCTGGATAGACATCTGATTAAAAGAAAAGCAATCAAATTATTTGAGTATTTAAAAGAAAAAGAACGTTACTACGCTATGTGTTAATGCATTAAAATAAATAACTTGTAATAATAAAAAAAAGTGTCGCGTTGAAGTCCCCTGAATGCTGCGGCCGGGCGAGATACGCAATCAGTGCGCTTGTAAACAATATTTTTATGAGCGTTTTATCAGCGCGCCTTTTTAGTCATCTTATACTCTGGTCCCTATCCCGCCATTATAGGAGGGTCGACTGTACTACACAACACACTTATACGCAAAATAATTTTGATCAACGAGGGAACCTATTTTCTATCCCCAATACTGCTTCGATTGCAACAATGGATGGATTTATAATAAGGAACGTAAGTGAATCATATTCAATAACATTTAAAAAAAAAAACTATACGAAGAAGCCACAAAAACAACGCCTTTGAAGTGATGAGACAACTTGAAAATATTACACCATGAATCACCGTTTTAAATTCGGTCGTATAGATGTGGGACTTGGCCAAATGACGCAACAAGGAAGCTTCGCTCATCGCCGGTTGATATTTCGCATGAATTTCAAGGAAATGCATTCGATCATTGCTCTTTTGCAATGCAAAACGAATCATTGATCGAATCGAATTCATCAAGCCTCGAGAATATTTAATAAGCACGTCCTGTTTTATAATATTAATTAAAACGAATATCGTTGCCGAAAGATGGAAGCGTTTTAATGTTGTGTCGCTTCAGTAATTCGAAACCACTTATCATCAAAGACTGGAGGCTTTCGCTGGCCAAACTTTAGAGCTTTCGCCGAAGCTTCCGATGGGCTTAAGCGTTAATAATGGGATCTAGAAATCCTGCCTCTTTCTAGTCGGAGCTCCATGAGCTCTTCATCCGCTGAAAAATCGATCACTCAGCAATTGAATTATTTACGACGATTTTCTGTTTTTTATGCCTCGTCGACGTCAAAGCTCTTCGGCCGTTTCGAGACAATTTTTGCGCTTCGAAAACCAATACGCATCTTATCAATTCATCAAATCTTTAAATATAGATGTACACAGAAAACCTGCTTTGTATTCATGCTTTTTTATCTGCCCACCGCACCTTTCAATTCACATCGCTCGCGTTTTTCAAAGATCCTATTCAACGCGATTCAAAGGCTCTACTTGCGTTCCATGTAATGAATACCCATTCTCCTCCATCCATCTTCGGCTGTAGCATACAATTAAGAATTTTTCTATATGCCTCTATTGTTAGGATAATATTTTCGACAGATGCCGACGTTCACCATTTCCCACCTTGCATCTCGAGAATGGTTGGTGCTATTACAGCGCTTCTCAAATGCGCATACGACCCATTTGGGAGGCATTCATAGCCGGTTGTATTTGTATATGTTCGATTCGTTAAAAAATAGAATTAATGAGCAATCTTGATATTAACACATTTTTGTCGGGTATTCGTGTACCTTTTGTTCTGTTATAGCGGACAAAAATGATTTCGCGCAAAACACAAACAATAACACAAATCGCTATGATTTAAATTATTCAAGATATTTAAATTATTTTTAACTACATTCATACAAACCACTACCAGTAGAAAATTTTTATAATAGTTAATAGTTCTTATTTATTATGAAGAAAGCTTGAAATTTATATTTTTAAACATACATACACATATAACATTGAAGTAAAATCAATCTAAAACATTTTAAAACTATATTTTTAGAAATAATAATCCCCTATGAAGGATCATATTACAGAAAAACACTTGAGAACTTTTTTTTGTTGACAATGCAAATTTGACACTGTCGCTATATGATCCATTCAAACATAAAGATCTCGCAAAAAATGGTACGGGACTCGACACCTAACTAGCAATAAATTATTTCAAGTATGGATCTCAAGTTTCGATTTTGTATCAAAACAACGCTGCTGAAAAGATAATAAATATCAACCGCTTATGTTAGTTTTTGGCAATCCTATACAGTAAAACCTCGATTATCCGGACAAATTGGGGATGAAAGTAGTCCGGATAACGAAAAATCCGGATAATCGAAAAAAATCATAATTGACAGGGAAAGTATGAATAATTTTTACTCTTTTAGATTTATATACACATATAATTATTTTTTATTAAAAAAATCAACGATCGATTTTTGCTTAGATTGCGAATATTCTTAAGATATATAAGTTGTTTAGATTTATATTCTTCTTGCTTCTCAAGCCATTTCATTGCGACATCTAAACACTGAAAGGCTTCAGAATGCGTAGGACCAATATATCCTCCCTCGCAAATCTCTTCTTCGTATGCTGGATCTTGTTCTTCTGAGGCAGATGTTTCTTCAATAATTTCCTCATCATTCAAATTTTGAAATCCAGGCTCATTTGCATCGCAATTTAACCAGTCGGTTATATCTTCTTCGTCGCATTCAGCACTTATGGAAATTTGTACTATTGCTTCCACAATGTCTTCTATATTAGGTTCTACCGCTTTACTGGAACTTACTAATGCTCTTTTCAAGATTTTGTTTTTGATAATGTGTTAAGCAAAGCAAAATAGATGAACCATCCATGTATGCTATTTATTTACGTTTTCATGCTTCGTCTTCCCCATATCCGAGTTTGAATCCCAAACTCAAATCCCGAACAATCTTTGATATTATGTAATGGAAACCTTTTAATGCTTATAAAGTCAAATCATATTTTCAGATTTATTATTGATATTGAATCTGGTTTATTTACATTTTTTTAAATGATTTGAAGACAATCCGCAATTCTTAGTGAATTCCACTGTAGCCTGTGACGTAATCAATGCAACAATATGGAAAGGTTTAATATTTATTTACAACAGCTTAATGGTGCAATAGTCTCGGGGCTGGGATTAATAATTTTTACGACCTTCATAATGATAAAACGAAACGATAAAAGCTCTTTGATGGACCATAAATGCCACGGTTCTTCGAGAAAGAGCTTCTTGAACCTTCCAATATTGGCCGTAATCGCCTTAAAAATTTTATTTTTTGAAATATTCGATTTTCATAAAACTTTTATTATGCGAGTAGCTTTCGCTCATAAACCTTTGATAACGAATCCTGTTCGCTTCAAAGTTCGAGCTCGGATATATCTTTTAACGAGTTATAAAATTCGACATCAATTACAATCAATTTGGCGCGAAATGTTGCTAGGAGGAGGGCTCAGATTTGAATAGAATTGACCTGCTTTACTTCACATCATTAATTTGGAATATCTATAATCAACTAACAGGCTTTTCTGGATTCATTATCGTGATTATATGCTTATGGGGCTTCTGTGTCAAAACAGTTCAAAGTATTCTGTGATAATGTCAGCTATGCAGTTTCTGTGAATACTAATTATGTTTTGATGTAGAATTTCTGGTTTATGTCCCACCATGAATATAATATTAGGATGTGAATTGAGTTCATAATAAGCGTAAATCTTACACATTGTATTGTAATAATATACATAAAATTACGAGCAGTTACATAGCTTCTATTGTATAGAAAATTATGATTTTCACAATGCAATCCCGGATTTATTTTTATCATCATTATAGCCTTGTGTATTATGAAATAATACATAGAATAAGACTTTGTGTCGTAGTCTGCTATTTTAACTTGATATGTGGTTATCGACCACATCACTTTGAATAGGAATTCAGAAGCTCTTTCTTATTTCAAATGTCATTTTTCATGGATTTTTATAAAATATTTTCTATAAAAAGCATTGTAATGAAATATTTCAGGATTCGGTTAATTAGGTCATATTGGAATTAAATAACTGCTGCATAAAATAATTAGATCAATAAATATGCTATAGAAATATCGATAAGTGCTGATTGACTGTGGATCAATATTGACATCTATTTTCTATCGATATTGTGTTTATATTGAAAATTACTCGAGGAAAAGCAAAAATATGATTTTTTCTTGTCGCGAATATGGCGACATTCGTTTTCTGAAGGTTTAATACATCAATGTCATAATGAAACTCGGATACTTCGTGACAAATTAGGTATGAGACAGGATGATTCTTTAATGATATTTTTTTCGATATTTGACATTTGGATCGTGGAATATATTATCGAATGGTTCGTTCAATGTTTGAATACTTTCGCCCGAAATAGTGGAGCAAATTCAGGTATATATTTAGTCTCGAATAAATGCTCTGAATAACCGGTAGCCGGAGCATGATCCTCTGCATTATTGATGTTTATGGCTGAAAATATGGTTATAGTAAGTCGAGGTTGAATTTGAACGCCCCTCATATATGGAATGGCTCTTCAATATTGTTACGGATCTATAAAATCCAATTATAGCAGTACAGCCAGCGTTTAATGGGGTGTGACTGCAAAATCGATTCCAGACGTTCGCTCCCAACGGGCATGTGTTCACCATAACATCCAAGCATATTTCGTCCGCCGAAGAAGTCCATCCCACGTAGCGGATCTACACCAAGTCGGCACCACACATTAGAACAGGTTAATTTTTTTCCGGAGTCCGGACGCCTCAGATAATGATTGCATATTTTCTCATGTGTGTAATACAACAGATGCCGTAACTCGTTACGGAACACACACGAGAGCATCGTGTGTATGTAACAGATTCCCACTTACCTACATAGATTGTATTCAAATGTGGTTCTCTGAGCCAGGTCTACTTAACTCGGAATCGATTAAACCTCACTTATTGACCGTGGCAGTCCAGCTTGCGCCATAATTCAGCATACGCAATCAAATTCTTAACCCGTAACAGGATTCGACACACCGTATTACGCCATGCTCCTCTGGACTCACTTCCTCCGAGATAATTGCGGATGTCTGAAAAAATGGCGTTTGAACATCCACGGAGACCGCAGCTGGACGGACCATTTCCATGCGAGCCCATGAAGCCATAAAATCCGGCAGAACGTCATAAATTTGCGCGGACGCAGAAAAAACGTTGAGAAACACTGCCAAAAAAAACACCCTCAAGCACGCCATTTTCAAACATAATTTTGCTCAACCAAAGTATCTCAATTTTCAAGCGAGACACGCAAACTACGTACAGAAAATTTTATGGCTGACCTAATTATACGACATAAAATTTTAAGATTGTTTCATGTTCTATCCAATTAATTTGAAGCGATTGCTTTTTTAAAATAATTTGAGTACCTCTAATATAAATATAAAAATGTTGATACTGTCGACTCTCGTTATAGAGATTTTGATTCAAATCCAGATTGCGGAAAGTTGTTTTACCATACCAACAAATTAAGTAGATCGTAAGTATATTTTTTATCGATCATCTGTGGCAATGAAAGATCATCCATCCCTGAAAAAAAACATAGAGATCACATACGAAAATCAGATAACAAATATAACATCATAAATATAAATAAATACATATTAATGACATAAATTAATCATGATCAATAGTCAGAAAAGATCTCAATTAGTTTCCACTCATCTTAGATTTTTAATAATTCAGATTTTTTAGCAGACGAATTGAACTTGACACTCATAGTACAAATTTAAACCTAGAAAGTTGAGTTGTAATAGAGTTGCGCGAAGCACGCCTTTTTAAATAAGCGGACAGGAATGAGTTAATTACTAAAAATAAAAACATGTATATTATAAAAGTTACGTATATCAAGAAGTTTTTGGGAATAATCATTAAAGCATATCATGCAATTAAATGGGTGATATATTTTTATATGATTGCATCTTCAATCTATATATATATATATAAAAATCAATGTTTGTTTGTTCACATTTTATGCGCTGTCATACCGTTCATCTGATTGCAATAAAACTTTGGAGAGTTGTTGTGCGTATCTTTGTGAATGTTATACAATTAGTATAAGAATTGTTTGTGTACGCAATTTGTTATGCGCCACGTATGTCTTCACCCTAGCCCGGCAACGCCCTAGCGAGGAAAGGAGGGACTGGACTCTTTGCACTCCAGAAAGCCGTCCAGAGTAGATTTCCACTGTCTACTTCTAAAACTACTCGGTCTTTACAAACCTCCCATACTCCCTATCAAGACGGTCGTGAAAGCGTTCTTCAATACGTTCTTTCAGGATACCCGCTGGGTGAGCGTTCGAAATAAAACTCAATGGTAATGCTACCTTCAATATCGAGCGAATGAGGAGGCGAATGTATGATACAGACGAGATGGATGTAACTCTTTTCTGCGAATGGATATTGAAGAGATCCATAGTTCTACAGTGGACTGTTTATGGTTGCACTATGATGATGATGATGACGGTGTAACTAGGAATCGGGCGAATATATTAAATATGAACCGTTGGTATGAGTGCTCAAATGTCTAATTGATTCGAATGCATTCCATACGCTTAAATTATTAACGCACAAATAAATCGCAAACGGTATGATTGCATTAAAAAAACGCATTTTGAATGGAATGAATGCGGATACAAACTCCCAAATGAGGCTCACAATCGCAAATGGGTCATGCATTTCGTGGAAAACTGCAAATGACGGGCTAATGTTGTTTACTTTAACGCAAACAACATAAACAAACACAATTGCGTTATTTATAATTCGCAATTTAAATTGCAAAATTAATTTAAAAAATTATGCACGATTTCATGTGGAAAGCTTCGGATGAAATTGCACGGTATTATTTTTAATTGATGATCAATTATCCACGCTCGGCGCATTAATTGAATGCATTGTGTCGATTGAACATTTGACGATAGTGCGAATTAAATTCGAAATTATGGTGATTAATTACGTTTTGTGCAAAAATTGCTAATGAATACTGATGATAAAGTATGGCCACATTTTCAAAAGCATTTAATTTTGTTGAACGCATTGAGCATTGGAATAGTAATTTATTTCAGTAATTTATCAATTATCTTACGCAAGGTTGTCATCATCATCACTATCGATTTCTTTTTGGCCAAATATTATAATTTTCCAAACTTTCTTCACCACCATTCGGTTCAATGCTCTATAGTTTGCAAATATTATGTTATTTTGAATTGTTTGTGTTTGGCGGTCATCTTTTTAAATTTTATTTTATGTGATATTTAAGGTAAAATGTTTATCAACTTGTCCCAGATTTCATTTCCGTTGAATTTGATTTAATCTTCATCCATTAGTTGTTCTTGAATGCTCTCGATAATCATATCGTTAAAATATGTCTTCTTTTTCATCAACATTTAACACATTGATGAATAAAATCTAGCCAAAAATAGCTATGATGTTAAGGGGTCATCTGACTTTGAAAGCCCAAAAAATAAGCAATTTTTAATTCTATTTTTTACAGTAAATACACAGTATAATGACCGTTTGCCTGAAATGCTAAATGTTGAAAAGATTATTAATCGGTATGGATGTTGCTATTATATAAAACTCAATTAATCAATCAAAAAGTTTGGGTAAAAACACCTTTTTTTCGGTTTTTAGAAATCCTTTCAACACCACATGCAAAAAGGTCATTTCGAAAAAAAAATGCGTTTAAAGTTTCAAGTACTTAAAAAATGTTAAAAAGAAAAACTTACTACTAATTAGCGATTCCAGATCCATAAAGCAATTCTTCAGCTATCTCAGCCTTGTATTTTTTAGTTGATCTGGCATCTCTGCAAGCTCTTCTAGCATCTTTAGAAGATTCGGAGCCTCGGCGGTATAAAAGGCGTATAAGGCTTCTGAACCGAATGTGATTCCCATGACGACCATTATTCTTAACCTTTTCGTTAGTGAGCAAATTTAAAATCGATGAAGTCGTTGATGTCATAATCGCTTTACACCGATTACTTTCTGTCAGCTCCTAATCAGCGTAAGGCAATCTTCAATTCGAGGCAGAGTCAATTGTAAATGAACACTTGATAGTGCACACAAGACCACTTCATTTCTTTACATAAACAATGCACAAAAAATCGATTCAAGTGCTCCTCCTTTAGAAGGAAATGATAATTGGACAAAGACTCATTCAACACGCGGCGAAGAACAGCAACCAGTTAAATAAACAAACACTCTCGATAACACACAATATTCGGTCGTTTCTTTGCGTAAAAAAATAACACACTTGAAATCGAAATCATTATAAGTGGATAAATTTGGGCTTAACGATCTATACAATCATGAGATGCATGCGAGAAAGCTCTCCGTCTCAGTCTCCTGAACTGCGCTAAGTTCTCTCTGTCTCTGTCCGCCTCGGAGCTTCAATGCACAAGAGTGCTCTTTCTGAATAGTGAAGGTCAAAACGGATATTTCCGTAAGTACTCACGAAAAGGTTAATATAGGCTCAAATCCTTTATTAAAAATGCAGACTGCAGTATGTGTCGCTATTTCCGGTATTTTTTTGTCACAAAAAATATGTTTCGGTACCAGAGATCATACGCACGCATTGAAATCATCATCAGACGAAAATCCTTCTTCGAAAGCTCTTTCTTTTTATGCTCTTAATTTTCACTTACTTATTCCCTTTTTTTAAATCTGTGTTAACATTTTTGGACTTAATTTGCTCCCTTGCTAGAACAAATATAAGAAAGGTCCCTAACGGGAACCTCTGGTCTGCAAAACATAAATAGATTTAGGGATAAACCTGCGATTGCAGCGGTCTCAGAGCCGTTGGGGCGCAATCTGGAAGGAGTGAGCGCATTTCGCGAATTAGTTGTAAAGCAATGATATAATCCGAATTTCTTCAACAAAATTATGGACGACATTCTTGGAGATATGTCCTTTCGAATAATGAAATTTAAAAAAATAAACGATTTCTTTAGCGTCAATTTTTAACAGTGTTTAATATCTCTCTAAATATTTCCGATAAAGAAATTATTTATACAAGTATTTTTGATTGACAGCCGTGCTACAAACGATATTTTATTATGGATGTCGTTTTTTGATTGGGTGTCAAATCTTATGATTGTCAATCTCACCGGTTTCGCTTTCTTGTGCCGATCGATATCGAGATGCATAATCAAGCATGAAAGAGCTTTTTTCGGAGCTTTTTTTTAAAGCTCTTTTTGTTCGCGTTTTCTAAGCATGATATTCAGTTGCGGTGCTTTTGCCCTTCCTTATTTTATAACACAATCAAGCGTGATGCGGTTTACCATGTACGTAACTTACGGCATACATAAATAACTATAGCCATATTTTATTGCCAATTTATTCTAGGCCTCTGGCTATTTTTGCTGCAACCATTCTCGGTCGGTTACCATCCTCGCATTTTACCTAGTTTATATTCGCATAATATGTACGGAATTTAGCCATTCGTATCTTTTAGAACAATTCCAACATGGCCATATTTTATCGGATACAAGTAGCGCAAAAACGCCCCGCTTTTCAGCGTTTGCGCCTCCGAAGTTCTTCAATCAGACGTTCCTACGAAATAGCCCAAATACTTTGTTTTATTGTATGTAAATATTTTTTGATGGTCTCGAGATTCTTTTGTAGCGAAAACGAGTTCTTAAAATGTTGTCAACGTTTTCTATTCAAAGTTATCTCGGAGAAATATCTATATAGACCACTATATTTCTGATCGATTCATACCACTTTTATATTGCTCAGGGCGCTTAAGCTCAATTTTATCATTGAAGTATTCATGGCTCGTAATCAATATAAATATTGATACTAATACCAATTTGATAATTAAACAAAACGTTGATAAATCATGGACTCCATATTATGGATAAATTTTCATATTTTCATTCCATCATTTCGATCAAGATTTTCTGCAATTAAATATAAATATTGATCCTTATCCTGTTTTAAATATTATGAGTTATCAAACTTTTTGTAAAAGTGTAAAATGGGGTATAGTGGCTCAACGTAAAAGACGAGATATCAAAATTAAACTCTGACAGTAAAAATAATGGCACTTTTAACCCCTAAAGGAGTACTATCCCAGGGTCTGGGATAGTACTCCTTTACTAGCACTCCCCTCCACTATTCAGACAGAGAGAGAACGGAGTGTAATTCGGGAGACAGAGACGGAGAGCTTCCCCGCATACATCGTACGATTGTATAGATCGTTAGCCCAAATTTATCGACTAATAATGACAGTGTTTGTTTATTTAATTGCTTCCTGTTCGTGTTTAAGTAAAAAATGACGTGGTCTTGTATGCTATCAACAGTGTTTATTTACAATTAACTCTGCCTCGAATTGAAGATACTCTGATAGGAGCTGACAGAAAGTAATCGGTGTAAAGCAATTATGGCATCAACGACTTCATCGATTTTAAATTTGCTCACTCCTCAAAAGGTTAAAAATGTCAGCAACTTTGACAATAAAAGAATTGTCGTATAATTCTATGATACATATATTATTACATATGTGCTGTATAAATGTGTCGGGGAGATTCTGAGAATCATGGAGGAATAATTATTATGTGCAAGTCAAAAATAAATTAAGATCAAAGCATTGAGTTTGTTTGAAGATCTTGAGAAGAATCTAAATGAAATTTCGAGCAATGAGCAATTCCATGAAAGCGTGGATTATTTTTATGCTTAAATTTGTTTGAATTTGATCAACATCATTACCTGAGAAATGAGTGGACATAATTCTGAGAAAATATAATATAATTTATTAAATATGTTCTGAGATCTTATTTTGGTGTATTTTTAATGTGCAGAGAGCCATTGTATTGTAAAGTCGTAAGGTTTCAAGGGTAAAAAAAATCGAGTTAGAAACACCTTTGAAGTGTTTTTATTTTCATGCTTTTTCTGTGAAAGGGTCGTCATTTAAAAAAATACATTAAAAAATTCTTCTGGGAGTTATTGAATATCCTCAACATTCACAACTCAACAGTAACAAAGATTTGGCAATTGCTGTATTTTCAGCTGACTCGATCAGACTAAATCCGATTTTTTGATTGATGATCAGGTAATATACCTTATTTATAAAATGAATGGGTTTTAATTCTAGTTAAGTTTTTACAATCAAAAATATCATGAATTTAGTACGCTTATTTTGGCTCTTATACAATTTTTTCACTGTGAATATACAAATAAGTAAAATTGCTCTAACGGAAACTCTTCAGTTAAGCTCTTTTCAAATATTTACACAATTTTACGACGTATAAAATATTCTAATACAACTCCGCCGTAATATAAAAACTTTGTATATTTATCTTATATTGCTCTGTGTATAACGGAGTCTCACAAAAGAATTCATAATTAAAATTCCTTGTTACGTTTAAAATTCTCCGTAGAGAAATGGCATGTCGCAAGCGTAATAAAAATATACGTCTCAGTCGCTATTTGATTTTAAAGCGGGTTTTTATTACATTTTTTCGCACTTTATTATTTTAATATTGTACCTAAATGTTGAGAAGCTGTGGTCGTTGCAAAAGCTGTATTAAATAATGAATCGATTATTTTTTGAGGAAATGTCATTCAAACATTTGCGCATAAATTTATTCATTCATCAATTAAGTACAGGATGCTTATGAAATTTTGTGCATTAACATTTTGATAACCTAAATTAAAATGTTAATCTATTCTCGAATGGTAAATATTATTGAATAAATAATTAATAACGAGTTATTAAAACAGGGCCGCATTTTGTACGCGGTGGATAAATGATGATTTGGCATTTTCGGGGTGGCTTTTTTTAGTCCTTTCGATACGATCAGTAATTTCACGATTGATATAAGAACGGATGAGAAGGATCCAATCATACCTTTTCAGGCCGAGTATTTTTTTGTAATGCGTTGAAATATTGCTCGGGCAGAATAGGCGTAGAAAGCGATATTCAATCATTCGTTCTTGGTAATCTTTATACGGTTTGGCATTCGAACAACTCACTTCGACGTATGAAATGTTTCGTATTTCAAGGAACACGAATCTCGTACAGGACTTCGCTCGTCCGACATGTTTGCCAGGCTCTGGATTAACCGAAGATCTTCCCAGCGGTTCTTTTATTTACCCTTGCAGCGAGCAACACGAAATTCTACTTATCCAACAGTGCACTTACAATCCTGAAATTGTTGGTCGAGCGAGTTTCTACTTTACGGGGGACTCTGTCTCAATTGCACACTGGAAGCGTTCTGGTGTGATATTGTAAGAAAAAAGAGAAGATAAATGATGGCAGAGACACTTTGACGACCCTCTTTATCTTCGTGAGGACTGCTCTCGCATTTTGGTATCCATCTGCTTATCTATACGAAAACCTGTTTCTTTTTGTGTTCGTCCAGCCATTTCATTCGCATGCTTATCATTTTTTCCACATATTAAATAGTGATTCTTTCACGTTCAGCTAAAATTACAGTACAAATAAAGTATGATCAGTCATCATTCATTCTGTCATACCAAATCTTTTCTTAATGAATCCTCTGCTAAAATTTAGCCGAAATAGATTGCGATTTAAGCGATGCAGCTCGAAACAAATGTTCCACGATATATGTATGTATTAATCTAATTTTTTTTGTACTACTGACCTAACCATAGATGTAGGTATACCAAATACAGAATATAATGGAAAAGTGTAATTGTATACCTGTTGTATATTTAATTACTAGTGCCTGGCCTTAAATCATCCGCGAGTCGATGACGGTGCCTTTTGTATGGAAACTAAATTAAAATTCTGGTGGTGTTATGACTGTCGAAAATTGAGGTTCGGTGCCTTTTTTGGGGCACATATGATTTCAAACTGTTCGAATTTTTTTTCACTTCTGAATCTTGAAATCGTGTGTAATTTAATAAATTCAGCAATCAATTTTTCTTTCACAAAAACAATCAAATAAATATGTCCATAATATAATCAAACATATATTAAACACCCGCTTATTATTAAAAGACAACACCTAATGCAGTGCCGTAGAGTGAAACACATGTTGCCTAATAAATTATCTTTATATATCTTTATGAGATCATATTAAGCGATGTTAATTGCTCTTTTTTATTTTATTGCGATTCGTCTGAGTGTTTTCATGTACTAAAAAAGACCAGGATCATGGTCTCTAAATAGATAAATAGCACATGGGGCGTTCAATAAATTATGCGAATTTTCTATTAATTTAAGTATACATGTAAATCATCATCGTCTTCTTCTTTGCCTTATTCAATTTTATTGTTATTGAGTCATCAATGTCTTCTGGCGACATTGCTGATGTATATGACTATTCTTGATATTACAAGTATGGTCATTCTCACTCTTGCTTTATGTATAAATTCAATAAAGTCTTGTTTTACAAGTTATTTTAAATTTATTTTCGCTATATTTATCAATGCTAATTCTATATTTGCCAATAATTGAATAATTTATACGTATTATTCAATTCTTTCGAATTATTTGAATTGTGTGAATAACAATTTTTTATTGACAAACCGCTTGGAAAAATCGTTTGATTGTTTCCCAAATCAGATTATTTTAACTCCATTTCACAAAGCATCCCATTATTTTGTTAAAAAAGTGATTTTTAGTAAATAAATAGAGAATAGTTCGAAGGTCTGGATTTTATGGCGGGTGGTATTTTTGATAAAATTCACTTTAATGAATTCTAAAAAATATCTTGTATTTACAATGCCTGAACCCTATTTTGATCTTTTGCGATGGATCCAAGATTCATCTCTTAGCAATCGGTATTTAAGAAATGCTTCTGATCCTTACTGAGTAGCTCTGTGTTATCCTAGCAGCATTTTCGCCGATTGTCATCAATCATTGGTATATAGAATTTTCCTATTGTAAATTTTATATTTCTTTGGAGGAATTTAAAAAAACTATTTATGATCGTTCCATATTATGAAAAATAAACTGGATTTTAAGATTAACTTTGAATTCATTGAAAAATTCAATTATTTTTTATAAATAGGATATATAATAGACATTATGAAAAAATTATACCATAGGAACGCTAATATGAATATTCCTATTGATGCAAATAATTTTATCTAATAGATAACAGAGAGGGTAAACCAGCTTTGTATAAATAATTACACAAATAATGTATATAAGCTAAGCTAACAGCTATAATAGTACCTCCTGTACTATTATCCGAAACTATTCTACTAAAGTTGCATAAATTCTTTGTTAGTTCACATCTGACTACAGTAGAACCTCGGTTATCCGGACCTAATTGGGGATGAAAGTAGTCCAGATAACGAAAATACGGATAATCGAAAATAATCATAATTGACAAGAAAAGACAGGGAAAATCGATTTTTGCTTAAAGCTAGCTCTTCTTTTAGAAGCTGCCAAATCGTGAATACTCTTAAGATGTAAGTAATGTAAGATGTTCTTATTTACAATATTTTTGGTTCTCAAACTATTTCAAGGCGATATCTAAATACTGAAAAGCTTCAGAATGTGTAGGACCAATATCTCCCTTCTCGCAAATCTCTCCATCGTCTCTTTTTTCTGAGGCAGATATTTCTTTAGTTCTTTCATCATCATTCAAAATTTGGAATTCAGAATTTAACCACTAGGTTACAACTTTTTCGTCGTATTCAGCACATATAGAAATTTATGCTATTGCTTCCGCAGTACATCCTATAAGACTTTTGATATTTTTAAAGCATCTAGGGATTTTTGATTTGCCAGTGACGAGCAGTAGCAATCAGCCTGCTGCATTTGCACACAATATTATAGTGATACGTTCTTTACTAGTTTTGTACTCAGATAAAGGATTCCAATGTCTTGATGATAAAGATTTGTTGGGTAGTTTTTTTCCAAATAAAATCATCAGGTATCAGAATTGTATATAAACTCTTCTTCGAATCCTTTCTTCTCCACAAATAACTTCAATGTGTCAATGAATGTGTTTGCTGAAGGTATATCAGCAGAAAGCTTTTCCCCATGAATTTCAAGTTCCCTGATAGCAAGTCATCCTTTGAATTTTTCAAGCTAGCCCGAACGTACATTTAGTTTTATATTGTAAAATATTGCTTTTTCACAAAATCATCATCATCATAGTGCAGCCACAAACAGTCCACTGCAGAACTAAGGGCTTCTTCAATATCCATTCACAGGAAGGGGTTACATCCATCTCGTCTGAATCATACATTCATCTTATCGTTCATTCGATATTGAAAGTAGCATGACCTCCAAATTTAATTTAGAACGCTCTCCCAGCGAACCACCTGGAGGATCGTGTCGAAGAACTACCACTCTAGACGACCTTGTTGATTTTAATGAAAAGGGCTTTCTGAAGTACAATGGAAGACAATGCTGTTATCGTTGCAAAGTGAAGTTCTTCATATGCCTCGCCTCAAGGTAGTATATTTGGTGTTCTTCTTGTCTTTGTTCTGTTCCTAAAGCTTCTTGGCTCTAAACTGGTAAGGTTCATTGTGTTCCATGTTGTCGGATAGAATCGACTATGTAAGAGATAGCGAGTGGAACATAAAAATACACTCTTCTACTTCTGTGTTTCCCGATTTTTTCATAGCCCCATTTTCTGAATCCGGATAATCAAGCTTCTACTGTATTTATGCTTATTATGATTCATTCACTTATTGTCATATTTTCTTCAAGTTTTTGTGCAACGCTTGCATACATTTTCCAAGACGAAGGCAATTGAATGTCTTCCTATGTATGCTGACATCGGAAAACTATATTTCACTGTAACTGAATCGGTGTTCAAATCCACGGATGTACGTGTCCATCGTGAACTATAGTGGAATCCATAAAAATAAATAGCAGAAAAAATTACACTGTCGGCCATTTTTTTTTTGTTAACCGGCCATATTGTTATCTGAGCGCGTAAACATTAACATGAACCGAAGAAAAAACGTGAATTATATTTTATTGACCATTAAATTGTCTTTTTAAAACGCAAAAAAATGCTGAAATGTCCGGGCTAATGGTCAATTTGGATTCATTCCGGTCGCTTTCTACCAGCGGTTTTATTGTCTTTGTTTATGAGTCGTGCTTTTAACATTTCGCTTGTGATATGAACACGACTTCTGCACGATCTTAATTGTGTATTGTTGGTGAATTTGTGAAAATTAATATGTAAAAAGAGTGGTCGATAAAAAATTGTACGCTAGAATAAAAACAAAAAACGCATTAAGTTGTGTGTATGTGCTTTAATAAAAGAAGAACTTCAGCAGTGTATTTTATTTTTGCTCACTACGTATTGTGTTGGAAATTTTTAATTAAGGCTCTGAACGCCCAGGGACTTTATTAAATAGCACTATTTATCATACAAATTTAAAATGGCACACAGAAAAAATACACAGTAGCGCGGCACACAATGAGCCCCTATTGTATGTGCTCTGTCTCGCTCTCGCTGCTCTATTTCCCGCGGGGACGAGCGAAAGAGACAGACAATAGGAAATGTGAAAATTTTTCTTTGAAGATTTCCATCTTTGCGCTATTGCGGAAAGATAAAATTCATTTTTCAACTGCGACGCAAAATTACATCATCGTCGTTTAGTTACAAGACCGTTATTTTACGCTCGCCGCATAAATTTTATTCATTATAAGCGTACTTCAATGGCATCGTGCTTGTAATTTTATAAATTCGATTTTAATAAACGGTTACATTTTATATGATAGCAGAAAAAATACCAGTTCTGCTACAGAAATAACTTGAACATTGTAAAAAAAACGCATTAACACGGCAGGTTTTTTACTTTAATAAAGAAAAGCGCACTTTTTTAACGCAGTGAAATTTAACCACCTATATAGCCTTAAGGCTTAAGCTCTCGAGCTGATTTGCTATAACAATCCAATTGCCCAGTATGATTTAATGAAGGGTTGTTCAGACGATTTTAAAAATTTATAGCATTAACTCACACACAAATGGCATGATTTCAATCTAAATTTATACATTAAAAATAGCTTAAATTCATGCCACAATAGACGAATTGAAGATTACTCATCGCATTGTTTGCTAATCTTTGCTAATCCAAAATATATTGAGCGAATGTCTTATCTATTAGATTTTTTGTTTAAACTGAACAATACGCATATTATATAGATCAAAGGACTATATGGACATTAAACTAAGGTTTATATAATTAAAAGCAATGATATTTAAGGATTAACCATATATCATATAATAAGATATACAAATACACATCTTGACCTTTGGTGTTGGATTGTCCAATTTGTCGGACTATAGAGTACTGTCCCCGATCCCTTGTAGTCCGAATTTTGCCGAGAGAAGGCAATCCTTAGAGTGTTAACTGTTCCTTGCTAGCTACAAAATCTTCTGTTTTTTTTAATTTCCTTTTAAAACAACTTCGTTTTCATGACCAATATGGACCCAAAAATAGCTGTATGCCTGTATATTTCCCGATGAAACCACATGTATTATATATAGCTTCCTCCATCTCTGGGTGTTTAGCTTTCTTGAAATTTTGCCTTTAATTTGGTCCACAATCAATAGTGGAGACGAACATTTGAATGTTTATGCAGTTCTTTTTGTATCATAAATTGTTGATGGTCTTACGCGTTACTCACTTGCTAATTTACAAAAAGATTCATTGCGATTTAGGCGATCCCATTTTGGCATTCTTTGCATTGACGAAGCTTTACCGTATGCTTGTATTGCGATGTCGGACTACAAGATGTGCCGGATTAGTCTGGCATCTGTATCTGTATTCTTTCATCGCATCATACCCTGTAACTCGAATAATTGATTATCCATGAATTAAGACATTTTATATGATTTTCATAGCTTTGAATCAAAACTCCTATAGATATGAATTCAAGATGCTTGAATTATAAATTCGAAAGCTAAATCAGGAGATTACATACAGGTACTTGTATGTTAAACAAATACAAGCGAGTACATGTGGTGTGATCACGTCTTCCACTTTGTTCCAAGAGGAAAGTTTTTAATCAATGTGTGTTACCAATGCTAATGTAAGATTGCGAAGCATGTAGAATGAATGCTAAAGATTATAGGAAGTGGGACATTACGTATTCATATTCAGAGTATTATGCTTAGGTCGTGTGATTTTCAACGAGTTTTTCCAAAGGATATTTGGCATAAAGTTGACTCAACGACAACTGAAAGTATCATTATCCTTTAAAGAATGTGGGTCAATTGCATGACCATGCTTCCAAAGCACGCGTATGGGTTTCTTTGGCATTCAAATGCTTTTGACCATCAATTTGTAA
Source organism: Stenopsyche tienmushanensis (assembly GCA_008973525.1). NCBI lineage: Eukaryota > Metazoa > Arthropoda > Insecta > Trichoptera > Stenopsychidae > Stenopsyche > Stenopsyche tienmushanensis. The sequence continues at coordinate 244,502 of WACJ01000366.1, forward strand.
TAAAAAAAGCTGTCCAGGAAACATCAATCGCTGAGATGACTTTTAGCATCTTAATGAGTCCCAATAAAGCGCAGGATATTGCCATGTAACGTCGGACCGATGGAAAAGTGTGATGATTTCGCGCACTCTGGGAACCGGAAAGGAGTGTACCATTCACCTACCGACCGGTTCACTAATGGCCGGTATCCATACTTGGGTTCCCTGGCTACATCAATTGAATTCAACTCGTTTCGATCCATTTGGTGACATCCTGTCACGGCACTGTTGTCACATGGTGCTGCACAATACCCTCGTAGACGAAAAGAGAGCACTGCGAAGAAAATTGGTCACAGCCGATTTATTCAGCTGTACTTGGCTCAATTTTCAACCGTTTCTACGACCAGTCGGTTGGGGGCCATCTCGTTTGATATTGGAGAGCTGCACACATGTGTGTATGTAATTTACCATCAACGGGATGTCATGCTTCTGCGATAGCTATTCCAATTCAATCGTGCACTATGTGATGGCATCCTGTCACGTCACCAACAACCATATGCTCATGTGTCCAAGTGCTTAATGAATAGAACAGTTGTGATGAATAGGCGAGGTCCTTTACGAGTTCACATGCCGTCACGTCTTGCTTTTGACATTGCTAGAGAATAGAAAAAAAAAGTCGGCATTGTGCACGCGAAATATGAATAATTGGCCATCGGTGCTGTTTGTGAGGCATCCGTGCTTGAAAAAACGAAAGTGGCCACCAGAATGTAGCAGTTCGAAGAATGCCTATCTATTTACCACATTCCGCCTCAATTGATAGCCATTTAGAAAGAGCGAAGAAGGCCTCGCTCTCATACTCTGGAGCGCTTCTTTGAAATTTGTCATGCATTGCCATTTCGAGACCTTCGAGGGCTCAGCGAGCATTCAATTTGTTCGAGTCGCTCAAATGCTAGAAATTCATTTAATTACACCCGTTTCTTTGTTCTGCACAACAAAGAATTCAAATCTACGACAAGGCCTAAGGTTATCAACATTAAGAACCGGCCTACGTAAATATGACACGCCTCCTATCGTTTGTTCGAAATTTTACACCATTCACCTTAAACATAATGATTATGGAAAATAAATAAAAATAACCGATACGCCAATAGACCATTAAAGCGGTATAAAATAAAAAATATTATGCGCACGGTAATAAAGGTCGCCGTATAGTTAATTGATTATTGCACACAACTTTCGAAGTGTGTAAAAAATCAATTGAAATTCAAACACATTAACGACCGTTAAATATTGTAAAAAACGAGTTGGATTGTAAGATTGAGTTCGAAAAAATCAACATACTATTCAAGAGCTTTGAGTAAGTTTGCATCATCATCAATTATATTACAAATGCCGACAATTGATTATGACCCAAATTATTGTCATTCAACGCAATCCATTGGAAAATTAAATGCTTTCCTATTGATGATGAAGTGAATATGACTCGTAGAATCTTAGTTATTGTAGAATCAACATTCCTTTATCATTCCAGAACATTTTTCGGAGGACTCTATTTATGACTCAAGATTTCTACGATGCCCTAAATTTCGTCTTCCGACATCAAATACTGGAAAAATAGGACTGGATCATTACTGAGGAATTCGAATTCTTTTGACGACATTTTTGCCAAATGTTCTTTTATAAAAAAGAAGATGAAATTCCTGTGACTAATCTTGCATCAGATAGACAGTCCTGCGTCAATACAATCTTCAATTGGTTTTCTTCTCGATTTAAAAACTAAATAAATTAACTTTCTTTCGTGCTGTGGTAGAATGCCAGGAAACATCTTTGCATAGCTTTAATCCTTTGAGTAGTGAGCCAAATTAAAATGATCATAAACTTAGATGCATGTCCGCCACTTATCGTCATACAAATCCACTTATCTGTCAATACCGTCGCAGCGTGTATGAAGCTTGTATTTAAATAAATAAACACTGTCAATGCCACACAATATCCGATTATTTCTTTGCGTAAACATAAACAATACACTTGAAATCGATTTTATTCACATATTATTATTAGTCAATACATCTGGGGTAACGATATACACAATCGTACGATGTACGCAAGATACTCTCTCCGTCTCTGTCTCCCATTCACAATCTCCTACCTGCAAGATTATCTCTCCGTTTCTGTCTGTCTCCGGCTCAACATGTAAAAATGCTCTTTCTGAATCGTTGAAATTCGGACGCAACATTGTGTCTTAAAGGGGTTAATCATTATTCATTTTTAGAAACTATCTATTAGTTAAAAAGTTAGAGAATTTTTCTAATATTGCAAATACGTCACGAAAGGCTATTTAATGTGGTAGTCCTTAAATAAAGATAGAAGAAGACAGATGATGATAGATTGACGAAGATCTGCGAGTGAGCAGTGAAATTATCACTCTTTATAAGCTATATTTTAATCATTATTTACTCAGAATTTATGCTTATAAAGATTTGCTGAATCGAAATTATTGATCGGAAATGTTGATACTTTCAATCATCCAAATTTGTTGATATAGTTACAAATTTTCCTATAATCGGGATTTGAATACAAAAATCATTTTTAAGGTCTTAACCCCTAAAGGAGTACTATCCCAGGGTCTGTGACCTCCCCCCTGCACTATTCAGACAGAGAGAGAACGGAGCGCAGTTCGGGAGACAGAGACGGAGAGCTTCCCCGCATACATCGTACGATCGTATAGATCGTTAGCCTAAATTTATCGACTAATAATGATAGTGTTTATTTATTTAATTGCTTCCTGTTTGTGTTTATGTAAAAAATGACGTGGTCTTGTATGCTATCAACAGTGCTTATTTACAATTGACTCTGCCTCAAATTGAAGATTGTCTTATGCCACCAATTATGCCGATTATGACACCAATGATCGATTTTTATCGATTGACTTTGCAAAACTGAATATTTTACAGCAAACTCGAAATTTTGAATTATATTTATGAATATTATGAAGTCCCAGTTCTCTATTTGAGCGTCACGGTTTAAAACTTAGAAGCGTTTATATCTGGCCAAATGATATTCGGAAAGATATATAGAGTGAAATATGAAGAGTTATTTATTACTTTTTTTATTACTGGAAGCATTGGCGATTCCAGCTATGCTTGTAGCCCCCCCATTTTTAACATTGCTTCAATGGACAGTAAATTTTTGAGTTACGGCGGTTCTTCGGGAACCAATTAGGTCATAAGTGTGGGGGTCGCCTGTATATGGCAGGCATATTTTACGATTTTTTATTGCGAGCCGGTATTCAAACGGCGGGGATGCCGAACAATTGGCGCAAGACATAAATCAAATTCATTATAAACAATTAATTAGCGTGTAAAATGCTGAAATGATTGAGAGCGAGCGATTGATTTAATTGATGCATGTTCAGCGCAGCTAAAATATCCAGTGCAGTGCGCGTTCTCGCGCATTATATAATTATTTTATTATTTATAGTCATGCGCCTCATTGATGATGATTGTGTTTTCCGCGGGGGATTCCATTGGGCATGGGGGATTTTTTTGTGTGGTCGTTTCTGTTTGCTTTTCGCATGTGGTATTTTACTGGGATAAGATTATTTGAATAGGTTTTTATATTTGGTAGGGTAAGGGTTTATGTGTAGATGCAAATCAGGCACTTGTTTATTTAATTTTGTTAATTTCCTTAGGATTTACATATTCGAGTCCGGAAACCCATTGAATCAAACTTTGATCTGTTATCAACATTATTTTATTTGAGTTTTATGACTACAGTGAGCTCCCCATATATCTTATGAATTTAATCAACCATCAAGATATTGGTTTTATATTTTACGACAATTTGTATTAACATTTTAAAATAATGCATTTTGTAACCAAGATAAAAATAATTCTGTTTATAATTTGTTGTACGAAATATGCTGTTGTGCCAATTACTTTTATACACATATATTACAGATCTTAAAACTTTTTTAATCATATACTGCATAGTTGCAAGTTTGTAAAAGTGTTATGCAAGGACTCTGCGCGCTTAATGTTGCACTCGGGAAGAACCTTCATCAGAATGAACACGCATAGGTGATGAGCCAAATTAATAATGCATGAGTTACTCCGATGTCAGAAATATGCTCGTAAGCGATTGGTAATTGTTCTTTTTACACACATGACTTGCCATATTCGAAGAGCCATCATCATGATGATGCTCATCGATGCTTCGCGATAAGATCCGATTTTCCGAAATACATCGTTGCTTTCTACAATACATTCATGCCGTTTGTAATTATTTGATATGTAGCCGGTTTCCTGAACACACCCTCCTCGCCATCATTTCGTGCAGCGGCTCATCCTGTTCATTTCAACTTACGACCATCCTCTATTACCTTAATGTTGAATTTACATTATTATGGCCAGGGAACGGTGTAATTTAAAGGAAATTACTCGGAGGCATGTAGCCGGATAGTTAGACGAGTGCCTAGCCGCTTTTGTCAGTATTCCAGCTCGATCGTGTGCCATTCGGTGGCATCCTGTCACGGTATCATTACCAGGCAGCCGCTTTATACACTTCCATGAATCGCCTGGTGAATGGCGAAGCCCCAATGAATAGACGAGGTCCTCTTTACGAATTCAGAAATGGTCTGTCCCGTCTGACGGGGACACGCCGCCTCTAATATGAATAAGTCACCATCATTGTATGCAGACTTTTAATGCCACACCATGAGATCTCCTTTTTTGTATTCCCATTGTCTCTTTTCACCGATTTCAGGCTTGGTAAATTCGAAACGTATTTCCAGCGATTTTATGCTAGTTATGTACGTTTCAAATTCTAATGAATACCATTTTCATACAATCTCGTTTGCGTTCGACGATTCACGTATCCGAACTTACAGCGTATTAAAAACGCGGCAATAAAACGTGTCGTGTATCGTTAATTTTATTGCATTGAATACAAGTTTTATTGCGACCGGTGGATTGATAATCGAAGAGCTGACTAATAGTTATACAATGCAGTATTCCGCTGAACGCTGAAGTATGGAAATTAAATTATTATAACACAAATAAATTATCTACGCCTATGGCGTCATTAGATAAATCTCTGCAAGCTCACTGGACTCGGTCGATTAAGCGAAATGCTTAGAAAGAACACACCATTCAATTTAACAATTGACATGTCCATTACTTAATTAAATTCCTCATTTAAATGGCACATCAAAATGGAGATTTTCAAACATTAGTCAAATTAAATTATAATACAGCCTATATAATTACAGCAATTATATCAAGTATTGGAATTGTGGGCTAGATCCTGGATTATTATTATAAATTTAATAAGAATCGGAAAATATAACATCCTGCTAAAAAATTTGAAGATCGAAAGATTCAGTCCTTGTATGACAGAGTTATATGGTTCTGTTGTGTTTTAACCCCTCGCCATCTCCTGGGGCACACAATCTTCATCGCGGCTGTCTCATGCAGTGCATGAGGGTCAAACGCACCCATGATCCTCTCATCTTAGTCTGAAAGGCATCGGTGAGAAGGACGTGGACGCCCACTTTTAAGTATCGACGGGGCTCCGCAGCCTCGACACGGACTCGCAGCATACGACAGAATACTTATTTTACCTCCGTAGAGGGTGGATCTTTATCTCCGATCACTCATCCGACACAATAAAAAGGAATAATAAGACACTGGGGAAAAAAACGTCCTAATATATTCCTTCTTAAAGTGGTATATCAGATCTATCAGAGATATCCGCAGGAAACTTTTATAGGGAAAGGCTTTTTATGATGTAGTTTTCCCATTTATTGCATATATGATTAAATTAGAATAAGATCATTTCAGTGGGAAAATAGTAAGTTGTGAGGTTATCAATATTTTCAATAGATTATGAATTATTGTTGCTAATCCAATCACTCAAAGCCGATCCTGCACGATTTTATTAATTATTTCAGTATTTAATTTTTCAAATTCAGGAAATCAGGATAAACTTGGATTGAGACAACCGTTCGAAAATATTAATATTTGCGCACTTCCAAATTTGTTAACGTGCTGAAAATTTTCTACACAATCCGGTTTTGAACTTGAATCTATATAATAAAAATGTTAATATAAAAAAAATTCAACTATCTCAGGGGTTGTCAGAAGTTTTTCATAGATGCAGCTCTTCCGATATAAACTGCAATCACCTCATCTCAGGCAGCCTTGTGAGTTTATAAGATAGAGTTTAAATACAACATCTCGAACTATTTTCTCTAAAAATCCATATCCTATACATTTGAAAGGTCGACAGCTCAAGAGCATTTAAAAGACGATTGAAAAAAATAGGTAATTAAACCAACACTCTCCATATTCAAAGACTTCGATGGATTATCATATTTTTGATCTTTGGCACATTCTCTAAAAGATAAACGCAACTGAAGTTGAAAATCATATTTGAACATATTTCGATTCAAAACCAGAAAAAAAAATCAAAAGAGGAATCGAAAACCTGTAAGAAATAGTTAGTAGTAATGAAGGAAATTATATTTGGTAAGATTTTGTAAATAAAAATATTTTTAAAAAATAAAATATCAATCGGCAAGGACTTTTCGATACATCTAATATACGCAGCTCTCTGGTACCTACGTTATCCTGTTTCCAAATGACAATTTGGCACTTCTCACTTAACAAGCTGCTAACTATAACAATACATAATGTCTAATACTGATTGTGTGTTTTCTGTGTATCCGTGGGTGCGATATGTGAATATAATATTGTCGAAGTACTAAATTCAACTTTATTTTATAGGAGCGTTCCACTATTTCTAGCATCATTTGTAATGTCCTCATTTGCAAGGAAAAACTCGTTTCCACCATGAGTTTTATCGCCAAAACGCAATCGCTTTTTTCACACATTTGCATGTACCACGTGGAGCTGAGTGTATTCATAACTGTGAATGGAAAATGTGCACATTTTCCCATACCGACGATAACGACATCGTCGACACTGACGACGTTAACGACCTCGTCGTCGCTAACGATACTTACAACGTCACAGGGACGCTTATATTAGCCTATTTTCAAAAAAATTACCACCCCCGAAATTATCCGGGCGTAAGGAATATGCGGTCTCATCGGACCCAAATTGCTTCCACTCCTTAATGTATACAACTCGTGTGTTTGGCGTTATTTATCATCTGAAAAATGTCCTTTTCGTATCGATTTACATAACACGCGGACATTCTGCGAATAGAATCAGGCGACGTATAGCGAATACAAAACGGTGTACATTTAATTAACACTCTCCCCTAAGTCGTCAAAATGAGCATTATACGCTTTGAACGATTATAAAAATACGTTCTATAAACGACATAACGCTACAATATTCAGTGTAATTAAGTTGAAAGCCGTTGCTATTAATAACCGGAAAAGGTATCGTGATTTCAGTAAAATGTTATTATGTGGGAGCAGTACTAAGAATATTTGCTTAAGTGGAGCTATTTCCAACCATTATTTTCTGCGAGTACATTTACGACTATTTTCGTTCATAAATCAAAATATTTACGACGAGTGTGCTTGTCATTTCTTTAAATAAAATACTCACTCGTATACGCTTATTACGTTAGACAATTTAGGCAACATACGTCCTACATTTATTTTTATATTTAACTTATTTAATTCAAAACACTTGCGCGTTTCTCAACTCAATTATTAAATAGTAGCCCTATTATCCGACAATTGAATTTATTTTATATGTGGGCAGTCTCTAGACGACTTTGACTTATTGATTCTAAGAATTATGCAGAAGATAATAAAATATTTTATGTGCATTTTCAAGAAATTTAGACAGTAACCAATCATGAATAAAAATATTGCCTTAAAATCTTGAAAAGTTTAATTAATTAGGAATGATAGAAATAATGAAATTTATTTTATTTTGTTGGTTGTATTATGAAGAAACATACAAACATTGATTTTTATATATAAAATATACTGTAAGTTAATTTTACTATGCTTATATTATTTGAGAAAGCGCAAACAATAAATTAGCAAAATTTTATTGCAATCGAATGAACGGTATGGCAGCGCATTAAATACGAACAAACAAACGTTAATTTTTATACATTAAAATATGCCTATGTTACTCGCAAAATCTTCAGCAATAAGTGAACGAAGTTTTATTGCAATCCGATGAACGGTATGATAGCACATTTCGAACGAACAAAACCTAATTCATTTTTATAACTTAGATTAAGACAAAAAATTGATCACAATAGAACCCCGATTATCCGGATAATTGGGGATGAAAGTAGTCCGAATGATGAAAAATCTGGTTAATCGATAATAATCATAATTGACAGGGAAAATTTGAATAATTTTTATTTGTCTATTTAATTAAATTTGATTAAAATAATCAATGATCGATTTTGGCTTCAAGCTAGCTCTTCTTTTATAATCTGCCAAATCGCCAATATTCGAATAAGATATATAAGTTGTCCTAAATCACACTCTTCTTGGTTCTCAAGTCATTTCATGGCGACATTTAAATACTGAAAATCTTCAGAATGTGTAGCAACAATATCTCTCTTCTCGCAAATGTCTTCTTCGTCTTTTCGATCTTGTTCTTCCGAGGTAGATATTTTTTAATTTTTCCTCATCATTCAAAATTTGGTATCCATGTTAAAGATTTGTTGGATAGTTTTGTTCCAATTTAAACCGGTCTCATCAGCATTGTGTATAAAATGTTCGTTGAATCCTTTCTTCTCCACAAATAGCTTCAACGTGTCAATGAATGTGTTTGCTGAAGGTATGTCAGCAGAAAACTTTTCCCCATCAATTTCTAGTTTCCTGATACCATGTCGTCCTTTGAAATTTTCAAGCCAGCCAAAAAATGCTTTGAAAATAGAATCCATTTAATTTTGTATTGAAAAATATTGTCTTTTCACACAAAAATGGACCAGATATTAGCTGTCAAGATTATCGTCTTTATATGAACTAAATAAAAATACACTCTTACAACTTCTGTATTTCCTGATTTTATCATTATTATCATTTTATATTATTGTAATACACAGCATAAGTTTTGAACTGCCAATCTCATATTGTTATGTTGCCGTTAAATACGGAGCTCATATTTGCAGATTCACACCTGAAATATATATAAACATCGGGTAAACTGTTATTTTCTTCGTGTTATACTTCGTTCGAAGCTTTAATGCTCGCTGTTTCGATTTCACCCTCGACGTGTCTATTCGACGTTGAACCCTTCAATGGCTATTTATGAATCTGTAAACTTTTGTATCGCGTTTCGGGCTGCTCCCTGCGACACTTTAGGGTGGCAACACCTTTATTTTTATGTCCTCGGATAGTGTCGGCAACGCATATTGAAAAATATTTCGACAATACGCCATTTTGTACGGGGAGTTTGTAAATCGTCTGTAGTCCTCCGCAGGATTGAATCGTAAAATATTGTAAAACAAACGTCCTTCCAAAAATAGGGGGTCGAATTTTTCGACGCTTCTGCGTATTTTTCCGGCGTGCTTCTTAGAAATCGTCGGAAAATATTTTTCTTGGGCGTCAAACGAGGGACCGTCAGAAAAACATTAACTATGATAGCAACATGTGAATAGAAACATATACGGAGCGTGCTCGAAAAAAGAGATACGGACTTTAATGGTAATTTTATATTGTTTAGATTTAATTATTATCCAGTAAATTATTTACACAACCCCTTTACATTATCTTTATTTCAGACAGCCATTGCTTATTTTATTATTCCTTTCCCCATCTATTAATATTAAATGGGTCAAATTTTCATTTCTAAAACATCTAAAAAATAAGGGTTGTAAACCATTTTTAACTCAAAATGCTTATTAAAGAGCAGTAAAATTGATATAATTTAAGGTTGAAATGAAGTAGTAATTTGTAGGGTCATAATTCTAACATAAAAAATAAAATTAGTTATAAATTCGAATAGAAACACATGAACGAGACGGTTGTATATTAATAATATAAGACTTATTGGTTTTGGAGTTTTTTTAATCAAAATAATTGAAGATCTCGTTTCGAATGATACTTGAGAATCTCTTTTGCGAATTTTTCATAATTATACCTTCTTAAGTTTTTATACAAATATTATTTTTTCGGCGAAGTGCTCGATATCATTTTGCGATCTCCTCGAGTCTTTTTTGAAGTTCGCCCCGCTATGTCTGCTTTTTAATTTATACTTATTTGAGTCTTTCAAAGGAAAATCGTCTCGCCCAATTTACATTGAATACTCAAGAAAGAGCCGACACAAAAAAGGTCATGAGAAAGGTTTGAGAGCTTGATCCAAGTTGTTTTCGTCCGCGGGTGGAAAAATTGCCGTGAGACAATATCTCTCCTACAATTACGGAATTTCTCGACGAGTTATTATTTCTGCAGAGTGTGTAACGACGGCGAAAAAGTCCACCGTGCGACAACTCAGTTACAAAGCTCTAAAAATCCCGGTCGCAGAAAGTTTCGGCGAAAAGCTCACGAATTTCATCCCCCTGAATTTTCCTCCTTTGTCTGCGGGAAATTTTTTCGCTTCTTATCTTTATTAACGTCGGCGTAATTTTTCGCTCCGAAAGTTTGTAGTTTCGGATTATTTTTTAAGTGGATCAGACAGCCTCGCCATCCTCTGTTGTGTCTTTCTTACACTTTTGAAAATTGATCTCCCCCTCATACTTTCCTGCATTATACGCATTTCTTTCTTTGTGAAGATAAATTAACATCCATTCTCTCCTTTGGATCCTTGTAATTCGATTTTGTTGAGATAAAGCTCAATCTGAAATCAAGAAAAATAAATAATTAGAATACCTTCAACTGAGAAGCACTGCTATCTCAAAGTGATGAATCCAGTACAAAATATTTATAAGCATTGACATGTCAGAATTAATCAACCCTGATTATTTTGATGTTTCGAATCGATCAGTTTTGCTTATTTCTTGATACATTTGATCCCAAGTTCTAAAGGATGTATTTAAGATACAAACTGTTCATGAGCGCTTTTAAGGATTGTCTGTAGACAAGGTCAATATGTAGTCTGTCTATCTATTTTAATATTATATATCTAATACAGTTATATACAATCGTATTGTTCTAAAGAATAAATACAACTCATAAATCAGGCAGAATGTCTCCCAATTTACAGTAATTTCTCTTCATTGTCGAGGATCATGATCTCCATCAAATGATATCGTAGTGGGTGGAAGCATTTGATATTTGTAATATATTGAATTTGATGAATTAAGACGAATAAGACTTGATAGGAAGGATTTGTGCATAAATCATCATTTAATATTTTTCCCTGAATTAATACAAACACTCACTGCGCTAATATTTATTCCTTATTTTCAGCACTTGTAGATTAAGCGGCCATGAATAGATCACAACAGTGTTATCATGAACATAATATCAGGATTAGAGTTATTTTATCTGATTGATTGATATTTTTCTTGATCAACGTCAATTTTATAACATCTATAGAACTATTACGAACGATTCATCATGTTGATGTTGTATGAAGGACTATTATGTGTAAATTTGTTATATAGATTTATGACGATAAATTTAACACAGCCTTCAATTGTGGTTTTTATGTTTGATTTGTCATCACGAGTCTCACACGATATTGTAGGCTATAGATTTAATGCGCGAATTCATGGTATAATTTTTAATACTAGAAATCACTTTAAATAATAATGTACAACGCTTGTTTATTTAAAATGAAGAATATGGATCGAAAATGGGTTATATAAAATTTTATGGCAAAATGTGTTTATTTTGTATTTTTCTTGTGTATTATCATTTTTTTAAAATACATTATTGTGTTTTATTTGTCATGTTGAATATATTCGTCATGATAAAAATATTTATTGTATCGTTCTGCTATTTTCGTTCTTTATAGTATTTGTATCCTTGGAATTTCATATCGAAATATGTTTCAGCCTTTTGGAGGACTGCTCGCAAATCTTCCTCCATTGTAAACACCTTATCTCCCTCTCGGCTTCCTCTTTCGCCACCCCATCTACTTCCTATCGCCTTGTCCACCCCCCAAAAGTGCCACGACGAAGGGGGTCACCTCCAACTGAGCGGCAGACTCAACATTTTATCCAATTCGATTTCCTGTTCAAGAAACTACCCCAATACTTTGAGCCAAGTCGTCTCTCCATATACTGCTCCGTGGCGATAATAACTTTAGGCATCAATAGACAATAATATTTTTCTTTCGGAATATCATATCCAGGCATACATACACGACGTAAAAACAATAGTCGTGGAAAATGTATTTTTTTATCATTTCCATGGAAAAGGTTTTGCGTGCCACCGAATAAGTTTCCACGCCGTCGAAACTCGAACCCATAATTTCAATTTATATTTCTTCAAGCGCCGATCACGAACTTCCACAAAGATCCAAGTTAGTGCTGACCTCATTATATTTATTGTTTTCTCCAGAAATTCGTCGGGTACTCGAAATTTCGTTTTACGCCAAAAACAATATACAGGATGCCGCATACTTCAGGCGGAAACTTTTTTAATCTATCAATAGAGATTCAATCAGTACAATTCAAACTTTTTTTGTCCCACATCTATTCGACAATCTATCGTCTACAATCCAATTGACGTCAATAAACCTCTTTTATTTGTATTCAAAGGGAACTTGTCTACTTATGTAACGACGTTGATTCAACGAGATATGTCATCATAGGGGGGAAAAAAACAATAGTTTCTCTAATTTATGATTGAAAAACTGAAGTTAGTCACATTTATTATAGTTTTCATCACTCATCATAAATTTTGTTTTTATGTCGTTCGGAATCATTTTTATTTTTGCTGCAAATGACATTGCTATTGTATTGAATCCATTGATCGCTAATCAATAACATGCGCTTATTTGATACAAAAGCATGATGTTTTTGTAATAATCTACGTATGTAGTTTCCTCTCTAATTTAAAACGATATGATTTCCATCATTGAATAAGTAATCAAGAGCTATCAGCGTTTGAATTTTTGCAAATTATAAAGCATTTGAATATAATTTAGGAAAATTTAACATAGAAAAAAATATAGAGTTTCATCAATTTTACTCTTAAAAAAAGGATATTAAGCACTTATCACTAAATAATTTGTGCATTTATCGAAAGATAATAATTTGAATTTGTACATTAGTTACTTATAAATATAATAATATGAATATTCATATATATTATAGTAAAATAAACGATCTATGATTGTGGTTGATTTTCAAGAAGACCTCTTCGCATCTTATAACAACGTGGGTGTACGATCTGCTATTTATCCTCATGCAACATTTTGTTAATCAATCCTGAAAACTTGTTAGTCAGATGATTATAATTATAGTCAGATACTAGTTAGTCAGTCGGATGGATTGAACAAGATGAAAGAAATTGAGATGCGCTTATATGCGATACGCCTACGTTTGATATATGAAATGGTATTACTTCATCCCCGAATTGGATCAGGATCATCCAATGAGGAACATTATAAATATATGGCGCATCTCATTAACACATAAAATAACTTTTATCCGAACATCATATTTGCTATATGATTTTAGCTATAATTTCATGAAGGATCGTGGATAATTCATGTGGTGTCTAAGCATCCATTCTCTTCGTTATAAGTTTGAAATGGTTCTGTACGAAAGTCCATAGAGATCCAAGTTTGTATCAAAGTTTTGCGATGGCTTAGCCTGGATCTGATTGATTGTGTTTCGATGCTAGCTGAAATGGTTTCTGATCCTCCTAATAAAAGAGCTTTTCAATTTAGAAATGTTGGCTTTTTCGTCGATTTAACGCGCTTTTTTATAGCTGGATATGATGAAAGAATTCGTGATGCTTTCGCAAATTATTAATAGAAATCTGCATCAATGTTTTAAAGGCATCGGTGAGCAAGAAGGGTAAGAGAGCAATATCCCCGGTTCCGAAATAGATTCCCAAGTGATTGGGTATTTGGCAGGGATGGCGGCTGGTTGCTGATAAGACTGGAAGGAAAGCCTACCAGAGCGGAAGCTGAAGCGGCCCCGTAATAGCGTTCCTGAACACCCTGTGCCCTCCCCTGTGCCAAAAGAGAATAGGTCCACGAAGCAAACGGCATGCGATGCTTGTATCGAATGCTTCTTATTCTGCTGCGCCATGTGGGCTTAACATCAGCATTTTCAGCAACGTCACGCTACGTGTCTCAGCTGCTCTTTGAAATACGTCATCGGCATCCGCTTATCGGTATAGTATTTGCTCCGGGATTCGGATAACCTTTGTCCAAAGAGCTCCGGAGTGACAGGAGTAGCGATACCATTCCGCCTCGGCGAAACGTCATTTGAACTTCGAAACTTAGTTTTGAGTTACGGCGATATATTTCTTCGGATCAGAAACAAGTTTCCAACTCATACGTTATATGTATGTAAATTCTGGAATTGTTTTACATTCATCATGCATTGAGTGGAAGCTTTGCAAGTCAGTTTTACATCAGCGGTTTTCAACTTCTTGCTTGTAACTAATTCAATCTCGGGGGAACGCCGTACACATGCGAGCTCCAGTGGGCGTCCATGTTGTGATATTTCATATGCAAATTAATTTCACTTTTAGTCGATTTCACAGCAGACACGATACCATGGTAAATTGATACCGCATGATCATATTTTTTACATCGTTTGCTTATATAAATCAAGTTCAAGTGGAGAGAAACACGCCATTAAGAACACAAGAACAAAAAAATATTGCATCGAAATGCCGACGACTGCTTCGAGTTGAGTATTCAAAGTCAAAAACACGAAGATAATAGAATCATTGGATCGAGATGTGGTTTCAAAGAAAGACTTTAGATGATGATGCCAAAGAAAAAATAATTCTTGGAAGTCAATATTTTTATAAGGCCACAGTACCTAGTGGAATAATTATTATGGATAGCTTTCCAAAAATGAATTTTAAATATAAATCTAATATATAAAAATAAATTGGGTTTTGTTCGTTGGAAATGCGCCGCCATACCGTTCATAAGATTGCAATAAAACTTCATTCATTTATTGTTAAGGATTCCGCGAGTAATATAGGCATAGTCTAATATATAAAATACAATATTTGTTTGTCCGTATTTAATGCGCTGCTATACCGTTCATTCGATTGCGATAAAAATTTGTCAATTTATTGTTTGCACTTTTTTAAATAATATGGGCATATAATACAATTAACTTACACATAGATCTTATTAATAAAAATCAATGTTTGTATGTTTGTTTAGAATTATTACTTATGTGGTAGCAACGCGCCGGGTACCAGCTAGTAACATATATAACATACCATTCATTCATCATCACTTATAATTCTATGTTTTATTCTTTTAAGAGATCTGTTTCCATCATCTGAGAACTCTGGTTTTAACCTTCAAAAATTCGATAATAAGCAATTGTCTACTTTTAGCGTATACGTCTATACGTATTTCATTATAAAGTAATAGTAGCCAATTCTATGCCTAAATTAATTGTTTGCTGCAACTGCTTTCCGAGTCATTAATTGTGGTAGATTCATTTAATATTTCGTTTATCCTAATATTTTTTCAAATGTTCGACGAATATTATATGCTTTAAATATTGAAATTATACCTTGGTCTAAGGTTTGGATTATAGATGTAGTGTTTGGCGATAAAAATAATATTTAAACATTATGATGGATGGACAGTCTTGGTGGATTGTCCAATATCAATAATACTTTAAAATTGTGTATATTGTCCCCCCCTAAAATCGTGTTATATAAAGCGTGTTGTAAAAAACATGTCACAATTTATACAAACGTGTTATATAAAACCGTGTTATACGAGGCCCGAGTGTATATTCACACCCTTTACTTATATAGTATTTAATTTGAATTAATCACCTAATATTAAAGTTTACAATAACAAATGGCATGTGAACAAATATGATTGATGAACAATTAGGGAATATTTTGGGGGTTGAAATATGATGTAAGTGTTCAAAATTAACTAATATTAAAACTACGCATGTTGAACTAATATACAAAATTGAAAATGTCAATACTGAGACGATTATAGTTATTTTTCTATGTCCAATCGTGTGCTGAAAACACCGAAAAAATGATTATTTTTGTGAAAATATCACATAGAGTCATCATTTTAAATCGATATAAAATGAATTGAATCAAAGACGAAAACGAGCATTAATTTTCAATAATATCAAACAGATTACGAAGTGCGTCATGACATTATAAAACGTTCAGGGGGGTGGTCTTTCGGCTTGATTTAATCACGCTAATAAGTTCGCATGTGGTATTTATGGCTTCGATACTTTCATCTTGAATTTATTAATAACTTATTTGCTCCGGGAGCTTGAAGTGCCGTCGAAATTTGCGTATGAAGTCATTAATGCAATTTATCATGGCGTAATCTTCTTTTAAGGATTTCCGCATATATTAGGGTATGTCGAATTAGATCAATGGCCCATTAAGGGGTTCTATATTTAAGTGGCGCGATAAGAAGCCCTCTCCATCCATGCGGGGAGTGTCAGGGGAGATTTTATATGACGATGTTGATGCTGTAGCATTTGGGGTTGATTTTTGAGATGGAAATCAATAGAAGCATTTTTCATTGCGATCGATTTATTTTGAGGCATAAGGAGGGTCGTGGATGTGCTGTTGTTGTTCCCATGGCTTTCATGTGGTGTGTTTAAAGTGTGATAGCGAAACATATTGTCCGATGTTAGATCTGAGTTCAGAATCGATGTTTTATGGACCAGGTCTAATCTATGAGTTATTTATTGCTCTTTGTAATATGTTTGCTATCAGATTCGTTGTGGTATTGGCGAATGTGTTCGTTTCTTGATGTAAAGGGAAAAAACATCAAATAATTGATTGAGATTTGTTTAGAAATATTTTGTAGGTTTGCCATGCCATTTTTCTTTGTGAACATTGATTGACACATTTATAATCACGATGAAGGATAGAAATTTCCATAACAGTATGGTCGTTATAATAAATTTGCAAGTCGATCAATTTATTAACATTCGCTTATTAATCATCAGGGGGCTATTCTTATTCAGCTATAGACTCTGTATTAATTTTTATCATACAAATAAATTATTTTGCGCTCAACTAGGATTTCTTCTAAAAAGGTATACCTTTCCTGGCAGACATCGACTTCTATTCTATTGTAAAATAAGTTCAATTACTGTCTTTATCGGCTGAATGATCATAGCATTTGGAAATCGAGCGAACGAGGCATTGAATGCAATATCCGCAGAGTTGTCAGATCCGATTTCCGATTTGAATAGATGATTTATTGAAACTACGCTCCGTCTAGAATAGCTTCATACATTTTTTTATTATTCATTTCCAGTTTTCAGAACGACTGCCACGGTTCATATTTTCTATCAGTCTTATTTTGCAAAATCGCGAATGAACGGCACCCCCACATTTTCAGCATTATCCGATCTAAACACATACTTAATGCGCTACATTTACTTCTGTCATAGGAATTTCCGCTAAGCACATTTCCGATTACACACCCCCGAAAGCCTTCAGAAGGCTTCGTTTGATATTTGAACGCCAAATATGCGAAATTTACAATGTAAATTGATCATTTACAACAACAACAAAAAAAACAGCACGATTATTCTTGCAATGCGATCTATCGACGCAATTCATTCATAACGCATAATCAAAATTCGGCCATAAAAATGCTTTTAAAATCATAAATAATAATTATACACGCCGGTTTTATATCTATACTGCACAATAAAATCTTAATAACACTGTTTTAGAAGAAATTCCACTGAATAACTCAGTGAGAAGGTCGAATCCGAATCGAATCAAAATTTATTTAATTATAGTAGCAGTGGACATAAACACATCATTGCTTTGTAATTTGAATAAATCTTCAAGTTTGGAGTATCATGTAACATTACCAGATGCTATTGAAATTCTTTCATAATATAAGGCAGTGATCTTCAACATTTTTAAATGAAATTTCGTTGTTAAAATTGTAGATTTTGATTGTTTATATACATGCTTTACTAGGTGCACAGTAAATATATTTCAGGCCTCTTATTATAAAGGTTAAGGTTTACCATACCAATTTTCATCGTACTAATAAATTTGGTGGATCCAAAATATTAACATTTGCGATGAATCCTCTCGATCCAGGTTTAACCTAATTTCCTGCTTTTGAAGAAGGAAATACTAATGCGATTAATAAAGGGGGTGGTTGGATAAAGTCGTTCATGAATGACTTATTACGATATTAAAATATCAATGCAACGAAGAAGATGTTATGATAATTTAATTTTTATAAATTCAAAATGTTTCATTTTGGCATTAATGTTGACATTTGTAACATTGCTTTTAATGAGGGTGCTTATATCTAACGTTTTGATGTTATATTGGTATTTTTTAATGGGCGACCGTTTTAGACTTCATAATTAATTATACACATCCGATTGACAAAAGACACCATCATTGATAGATCAAGAGAACGTAGCTCAATTAATCAATGGTCTTGTATCAAAGATTCCTGATGAGAATTAATTAGGTGTATTATCCGAGAACACGCTTCTTTTATAGACTTGCGGATGTATTCAAAGTCAAACGGAAGAAGCACTTGTATAAAGTAGGAATCGACACCGGTTTTTACCTTGTCTGTGAGTTTCTTAATGCGTTTGTATCTCAAATATACTTAATTGAGAGCGTATTATTACTAAAGCATGTTTAGTCCTTTATACGGTAGTATGATTCAAGCCGAAGATGATTAAGTATGTGGATCATTTAGGTTGATATGATAAGTTTCCACCCCGTATGTAGACGGTAAGAGCGTCTTTAAATCAGGGTCCAGCTGAGCGCTGTGATAACGGCGAACGGGTCAAAGTTGATTTTTACCCATCCGTTTCTGGAATACAAATTCGATGCTTTCGTCTGAATTGTGGTGATCTTTCACGGAATTCGTTTCGTTATGACGAGGCGTGGATATCGTGAGAAATCTCATTCATGGAGCCGAGATTGATGGAGGATTTCCATTTGAAGTGAGGGCCGTAATGGCGCGGTCATGCCGAGGGTTTGGGCCCGTCATGCGCCAGCATAATGGAGCCTCATCACGAGTCCGCCAGAGCGTGATTGCGATGTTTGTACAATCAAACTCTACCTACTTATGGCCACACAATTTTTATCTATCATCATAATCATCGTGGACTCCAATAACCGAAGCCCTGAGTAACAGGAGTGCGCGCCGTTCTGAATGGGGTCGGGAAATTGAGCTCTGGAGGTGGAACCATTAGAGATAGACCGACCCAAATACCGCATAATGATTCTACGGCTTGTTATTATGATGTGGAGGTAAAAAAATATTTAATTTTAAGGCGATTTGGGGCGGGAGCCTGTGTTGGTAATTTACTAAAATCAATTAGTTTTTAGGCTATACTGCAAAATTTAAAAAAATACAAATATTTCCTGTGCATATTGAATCAATTCGTATTCAAAAGTGATAAATTCATTGACAGATTATAATACAGAAAACCAAAAATCCATGTATAAATAATTAAACCTTTATTTAAAACATATATTGATTCTGCAAACTACCGTATAAATCGAAATCGTGCAACTCGTGTTCAATCATCAACAACAGATTCACTTTCATTACATCGATTAAATCTTCTCAATTAATAATCCAAAAGCATTTCTTCATTTTTTGGATAACAAATTAATTAAATTTTATACTTGCTGTTCATCGTCGTTATCATCACCACAGTGTAACAACACACAGTCCACTGCAGGACTAAGGCGTTTTCAAATCAATTCGTATTATTTTTTATTGAAAATTTAATATTAATTTATGGGAAGGGCTCACATTCGAATTATCATCATTGAACCTTTGAGTAGTGAGCTAATTTAAAATTTTCATAGTCTTAGATGCTATATTTGCTTGTCTGCCACTTATCATCCATACAAATCCAATTATCTGTCAGGATCGCAGCAGCGCGTATGAAGCTTATATTTAACACTCTCGTCGCTCAACGTACAAGAGTGCTCTTTTTGAATCACTGGAATTCGCTCGCAAATACGCGATCATCCTACCATACAGATTAAAAATTATTCTATTTATGTGTTCGAAATTGAAAGTTGCATAAGATCTAGCTAGTAAACCATGTGGATCTAGCTAGTAAACCAAATACAGAGCAGCTATCCTTGGAAAGCAGTGTACAATAATTTTGATATAATTGACTTCTATTAAATAGAGGCCAGTCCCTTCTTTTCTTGCTTCCTTCTTAGGATGAAGTTAAAAAAATACATCTCAAAATAACTACTGTATTCGCAATGATGTATCCCTATCGTACACCTTGCCTATTTCAATTATATCATATGCTTATAATATAAACATACACTTGGAGTTTTTATTATAATATGAATAAAAATCGTATTTAATTATAATGGCATCTAAAAATTGTGTATGCCATATTCATAGTCATTAAAATTAGTATTAAACTGAATGACCGTGGGGTTTTTGCACGAAGAATACAGATTATCCCCGTCTAATATTTTCTTCCAAAAAAATCAAATGTAGCACCATTTTAATTATTTTTACAACGCAACACACCAGACACCTCGTTTTGACCGCCGGCCGCTAAATTGAAGAAGGTTCGCCATGCTTTAATCAATTTAGTTGGAGGGTTAAAAATTAATTGCCGGGCCGCAGATCAAACATGGGGGTGGAAACGACCCAGACGCAAAAAAACCCACATTGCGTCCCACCCTCCGCTGAAAACATATTTATAAACTGTAAAAAAAATCACGATAGTGCCGTAAAACATTTTATTGGATCTCGAGGCATTCGTTCGGAGGCTGTGTAATTTAAAATTCAAATCAGATACGAGATGAAGTATTTTATGGCAGGCAATTAAAGTAATCGAGTATGATTAAGTATTAAACGAAGACGGAGTGCTTAGCGAGTTAAAAATTGGACCGCCGGAGAACCGGAATCGAACGGTACGAATGAGAGTGAAAGTGTTCAAGACATATGTTATTCGTAGGAAAAAAATTGTTGAATTATATTAATGTGTGTTTGAGAAATGTTGATTGATCACGTGACGGCACTGACAAATTGATTGCTATAATTCTCCGGCTAAAATCGGTGGGATTTTTCGGAGAAAATAGAAGAATTTGGAGAATTTATTAATAATTATTTTTAATGATTTCCCAAATGCCAACGAGAGAGTCGTTTTTTTCTATTTTTAATGGCGAAAAGTCGTGACGACAATACTGCAATCACTATTAAGTGTTTAAATACATATAATTAGCTATCAATAAATATAATTTTAATTAACACTTCCTGATCACTGAATATATTTAATAAAATAGATCCTGATTAGGGAATCCAATCTCGGGGTCCCGAACAGTTTTAGGTGCTCATGAATCCCGGGATTAGTAAACGTAGTGCCGAAAAATTCGGGATTGAATTTTTTATCTAACAGAAATCGTTCATCTCACCAACACGATGAAGGCTACTAAATCGTGACAATCCCGCCGAAATCTGGACGCTTGGAAACAATGGCGTAACTACTAATTGGCGAACTTATGCGACGCCTAACAACTGTATAATCTATGTATACATATATGCTTTTCAAATTTTTATATTAACTTTTCCTTACCGGTGATGTATTTACTACACCACGACTCTAATAATGGGAATATCGATATGAAATATATTAGATACGGGGCTCAAACTTTTTGTATTCCTCCGTAATATAATTACGAATCACTCCAAAGTGTTATAGTATATAAATATTCATCTGCAGCGACGGAAATAAATATTTGGTCGGGAATTCGGGAATTTTGCGAGTTTTAGTCCGTGTCTCAGCAGATATTTGAAAATTTTTTATGTAGTTTTTTACTTAATTATGATCAATATTTACCAAATTTTGGGATGATGTTATTGTTTGAAGTATGTTTTTTTGCAAGAAAGATGTTTGTTTAAATATTTCTAAAACGAGACATTATTATAAATCATTATTAAAAACAATATTGATTTCAAATAAAAATTGAGGCAGTAGACTCTGATAGCAATGTTCCAAGAAAATACGAAAAACGCTAGAAAATCAGCCTTCTAAACCGGTTTTCCTCCTTAAACCTAACAATATCTATCAAAGGTAGGTATCTAGCATTTTGATTTTTGACAAAAAATATATAAACTAATCATCAAGCAAAATATACCGGATCAAATATAGATATAATGGGTTAGTTTTTGACTTATAAAATTCAGATCCTTACAAAAAATAATCCTATGGAGATCTCCCTGAATATTTCTAATGAAGAAGATGGTGATTTTTAACAACCAACAAATTGTTTATCATCATTTAAACAATGTTATTATGATTTGTTTTAAATAAAGTTTTGTTTAAGGGTTAAAAAAGGGCGATGATGACATGTATTTTGATCAAACAACATAAGATTGCTTAGCGAAGAAACACACGCATTTTACATCAGATCCATAAAACGAAAACCATCAAGCATCGTTTTAAGAGCACGATTAATTATTTTATAATAAGTGAAGGAAGAATTTGACGGTTGTATTTTTTATTAAAAGAATCACACGATTGCAAATAAATCTCAAAGCGTTCAATGAATACAAAAATTTGCATCGATGCACTTTTGCATACACGTTCAGAAGCTACGATATTTTTCATTTATATACGAATACACTGTTAGAGAGTCTTTTGTATATATTTTATATATATATGTGTGCATGATAATAAATATGTAAATTTAAAATTAATTAGAACAGTTGGACCGCTCATACTTGTATGAATTAATTTGGTATACAATTAGCCAGCAGATACAGTATTATATAGAATTGGCTATGATTATATTGATTGCTATGTGTTTGAATACATTTTAGCGGATATCGATTGGCCTATAAGATATGCAAAAAACACTGTTACAGTATAAAATAATGAAATAAAAATATGTATTTATGTACAGGAAAAGCTATGAATTTGCTGATGAAATTATTGCCAAATTATATGAATCGAGGCCAATGCGGTAATGACAAGGCTTTTACTGTATGTAATATTTACATATCTTTATCTATAGATTCTAGAGCCTTTAAAATTGACTGTCATTTCTATATACTCCTATATGAATATTTAATGTACCTAATGTGGCCAAGATTGTAGTAATTAATTCTAATATGTTTTGTTATTCTTGTGTTGTGCCGATGAGGCGCTCTTGTATATGTTTAAAAGGAGGCATTTATGCTACTTCCAAATGCCTCCCATATTTACTACATAATTTATCAATGTAATATGTATCGATGTACAACCACCGACTAACTACTCCTGTATTATTAAAATTAAACGAATTTAAATTTGTAACTCTTTGTTGTATCGATATGATTGATGTTAAATTCGCGTGTATTTATTTAACACATGTTGTTCAAATAGGGCGCATAATGCTGATTTTATATTGTATTACATCATGTTAATAAATATTAATACATCATAAAAGACATGTATATTGTGAGCATTTTACTGTGTGTATTTGATTTTGCCCACATTATATTTATTGCACCAAAGTAAAATTATATTATCAAAAAAGAAATGCATAATATTAATTATGTGGATTATAGTGAGATATTAAATGCTAATTTATATAAATTAAATATGAGACTTAATGTATGTAAAATTATAAAATGCATAATATTACATACACTATAATTTAGATATTTTATGTATGAAACTAGTCATAGTCCGATACGCTTACATGTATATCGATAAAATTGTACCAACAGTGTAATAAAATGGATTTTTAAATTATCGATCGTTTTTATTTGCACGCCGCGAAATTGGATTCCAGCATCTTCCATTCGCCAATAAATCCCAGATTCCGAGAAATCCTCCCACAGGAACACGAACTTATAATTGCTTTCTATGAATTTCGCAGACGGCCAGATATGAGCTTTCGTTTCATATCGCAATACACATGTCTGACCTTTCAATGAATAAATGTCAAATCGGTATTCTACAATTGCGCCATAATAAATCGCAACAGCGATTCAACATTTTATCCCGAAAGATCAATTACACGTTGTCCATTTTTCATTCTTGAGCATCCATTGTTATAAAATAATGCGAAAACTTCAATGCCCGATATGATGGCGATTGCCAAAGTTCTCGTAGCGATGCGCCTCCAAGTTGCAAAACTACCGCAAGCACTTGCGGGCCTCCGCGAAAGCCTTTTATCAGCTACTGCGTATACACCATTTTTACAAAAGATCAAAGACTATTGTGTCGGACAAACAATGGGCCATTTACAAATCAAAAGAGAAATGGGGATTGAGCCGTCCCAAAGAAATTGGGGCTTAAATCCGCATCCTGTTTGCGCTACAAACACCCATTCGCTCGAATACACATGGTGAAATCCATTTTTATTTCCCAGTTTTTGAATAGAGTGCTTCCTCGAAAATTAGAAGAGGAGATCTCTTTCTTCGGTGGCGTCTTCGGGCATTACGGACAGATCAGGTTAGACGGGCTTTGGATAAATGGCATTACAAGAATACACTGCCATAGAAACAGCCGTTTGATGTTCGAGATATTATCTTTATGCCCATAACAATCCCCGTATCCCGCAAAGCGAAAATAACACCGGGCATAATAAATGCCGCAGTAAAAATACACTTTATTGTTACATAAATCGTTGAATTAATTTATAAAAAATACAAGGCTTCTACATAAATACATCATGGATTGCTATGAGGCTTATAGTGAGTCCTGAGCTGAATTCATGGATGGATGAATTTAAAAGAAACAACAGCATTAATCAAACTGAAAGATGGTACCTGAAGGTTTTTACAATACTAGCAATATTGGCATCCATTGACATTTAGGATCGTTTTGATCTTATCGGATTGAGAAAATGGATTTAAAAAGGAAATTTTTCCTCATTCTCAAATTCGAAAAATGAGATGTATGTATGAATGTAAGAGCACCAAACATTGATTATAATTTCATATATTTTTTTAAATTTAAATAAGTGTAATCTAGATTCTTTCCCCAGCAATGGAAAAAATGTAAATATTCAGAAGAATATCTGAAATTCGGCTTTACTAACTTGACTAACAATGGAATAGAGAAGCCACAATGCGTATTGTGCAAAGTTGTTCTCACTCTTGAGTCTACGAAACCTTCAAAACTTAAACGTCACTTAGAGACGAAGCATGGACTTGAAACTACTACAAAAAATGAAGATATTATAGAGAAGATAAATACGTTTTTTGAGACTTAAGGATTAAAGTGGACAAACGTCCATGGAGTTTGTACGGTTGGTGCACTATCTATGCTTGGGACAAAATCAGGCTTTCAGAAAAAATTAAAAGCTCCCCAAGCCGGGGGAATCCACTGCATGATTCACCGGTATGCCCTTGCCAGTAAGATTCTTCCAACTCCTCAGCAAGACTGTGCAAAGACATGGATTCTGATCACGAGGTTCCTCTTTTCTACACTGCAGAACGCTGGAAATGTTGTGAATCGTGTCTTTGAATTGAAAAATAAAATCAAGTTTTTCCTGGAAGTGGAAGAGAAACATATCAACCAAGATCAACCAAGTTTTGTCTGGGAAAGGAAACGAATATTATCGCATTTCACGATAATTTCGGGATATTTTTATCCAAACTGCAAAAGGTGAAATAAATGAAAAATTAAAAAAGGAGATTACTGAGCATCTCGAATCCCTTGAAATGAACTTCAGCGTTAATTCCCCGAGCTGAAAGAAAAGGAAACTAACATTGACACGAAATCCATTCTCTGCTTCCGTTGATTTAGCCAGCATTTCCGATGAATTCTTGCATTTGCGGAATAGTTCCTTAGCACGTAGCTTGTTCAATGAAAAATTGCTCACACGATTCCGGTGTGGTATGTATCATTCATACCCAAATATGACGATGCTTGCTCTTCGAGTTTTAGCTCCATTTGTATGTACATATCTCTGCGAGAGTCGATTTTCAACTTCTCTTCGTTTAAAAATAAAAGAAAGAAAGTAATTAAATGTTGAAAATGACATGAGGTTGGTTTTAACAAAAACTCATCCGCGAATCTTAAGACTGGTTGATAACATGCAATTTCAACCATCGCCATTATAGAACATAATTTAAAATAAAATTATACCAAAAAACTATTTTTGTTGTAATTGCCTAAAAATGCCTTTTACAATTGCATATGGTTGCGAATCACATGGTTTTTATAAAAAGGAATCGCCACCCGAAAAAGATTAAGAACTTATGGTTTAGATCTAGATTTATCCTGATTTCTTGATCCTAAAAAAGCAACTAAAAGATGAGCGATGAACAAATATATAGGACTTTCGGATCGATGGTAATTTATTGATCCATATCATATTTTCCATCTTGCACTTATAAAATTGAATCGATAGAAAATGCTATTATATGATGGATTATTGCAATTCATTGAAAGTCATCGTATTGAATGCATCGAACGTGTTCGAAATCAATAAAGAATCGCAATGGTGCACAACATATAGGTAGCCCCGCGGTTAAGCGGTTGTACTAGTAATTCAATCACCATGAGTTCAAATCTATAGGATATGTGACTGTCGACCACAATTTTAAAACATGTCAAAATGTTTGGCAATAAAATAAATTGCTAAAAGTCACCTCAAGAAAAAAAACGGGCGCTATCGTTGATTGCAAAACAAGGTATGATATTTGGCATTGAATGAGCTATTTTAACTACTAGAATAGATCTTGTAGATAATGATTGGTTTGCAAATAAAAATGATTGGTATTCATATGTATCCATTATGAGGGCTCATTGCTATTGGAAAAAATGATTTCATTATAGTCTCCATTACCAGGATTTTATTCAATCCTCATTGCGGATATTCATTTTATTCACTGAAAAGAATTCAGTTCTCAAGTCTTCATTAACGGAATTTTTATCACAATTAAGCATCTCTGATTATGGTTTCATTGTATCTATTTAATAATGTTGATTGACCGTAAACCGTAGTTATCCAATGGAGAACCACCATACGGTCGAATCTCCCCTTTGTGCGGAATTTTAGCACACAACCGAGTTTCGAACGCGAAGAGCTTATCCATCGCAAATCGCTCCATGAATAGGTGCAGGCCATCGTTTGAAAAGCGGCTGCCTGATTTAAATGTCGGCATAAACATTTCACTCCGGCCAAAATAAATTGTTGGACAAGCAGTAGTGTAAAAGCTTCCTTTTTTTCTTGACGTCCCACAAAAACATGGCCTTACGTCAGCTCGTCAGCTATTGATGTGTTTTTAATGACGTTTCAGATAATTAGGCTGCTCATCTTCCCGCTTCCAACTTTGCTTCTTTTTTATCGCCATTCGATTTTGCGTTATTTTTTAGCGGAATTGAGCTGAAGTTTCCTGTACTTCTTCGATGGACGTCATCGATATTTGATATCTCAACTAATTCCATCATCAACCAAAATTAAGCACAATCCACGAGTAAATTGTTATAGAGATATGGCACAATAATACGTTACAAGTGAATTTATCGCTGTAATCATACGATATATACACAGTCGTTGGATTAATGTTCATTAAAAGTTCATTTTTTTTGCATTTGAAAATGACAAGTGGATTGCCATACCATTTTGAGCCTGTGAATGACACCGAACCACACCTGCTCCACATTTGTTACACTGAATACACGTCAAGCTTCGAAAGCTATTTTATTACTAGGGGTGTTCAATATAAATTTGAGACATTTTTTTAAAATAAATTCGACTAGTCGTATGTTATCTTGTTCTGTTATATTTAACAATTCAACAGTGTCTGCATTACATTATAATATGTGAATTTTTCCTTTGTTCTAAATATTTGTCAAGCCTTAGCAAACGACCTAGAATTGCGTTTGTTCATATGTAATGCGCTGCCATACCGTTTATAAAATTACAATAAAACTTCGTCCACTTATTGCTAAAGATTACGCGAGTAACATAAGCATAGTCTATTATATAAAAATCAATGTTTGTTTGTCCGTATTTAATGCGCTTCCATACTGTTCATCCGACTGCGATAAAACTTTATCTACTTACTGTTTACATTTTCAGAAATAACATAAGCATAGTAAAAATATTGTATGAATACACCATGTTGGCGCAATACGGTGCTTAAGTCAGTCTTCAAGACGAGCGACGAGAGGTTCAAGACGAGTTGGTTGATCATTCCAAATAAAATTCGGAGGTTTTGCTACCTTCAATATCGAGCGAATGAGGAGGTGAATTTATGATACAGACAGAATAGATGTAACCCTTTCCTGTGAATAGATATTGAAGAGACCCATAGTTCTGCAGTAGACTATTTGTGGCTGCACTATGATGATGATGTATTGTTTAACTAAAGTTGCAATATTTCAATCAAATTCTTGCGCTACAACTATAGCCATGTCTACTGAAGCCCTAAACCACCGTGTATAGAAAGTAGATGACTTGTACTTATACTTCTATTTGTAGACAAAAAAGCAGCTTTGTTCATTTTGATTTAATGTCGATATGAACAACTATCTAGGTTTCGAAAGGTATCGTTGAAGGCTTCGTGGATTGTAATTTTCCTGATTTACATCGTATAAACACTGACTGAAACAAAAATTAGCCTTGTAGGTGCAAAATTTCAGTTGCTGCCTCCCGTATTATAATTGAAACGTCCCAAATTCATCCTTCAGTCTTTTTCCTAATCATAGGGCTTCATTGATCTTTAATTGAGAGTCTAGAGATCTAGAGGAAGCAATATTCATTTAATTTATGCAGCAAAGGGTGCGATGAACAACAATCATGATCCGTCATATTTACATATAAGCTATTTACCATGGAACTGACCTTCGTGAGTCTCATTTTAATTTACAAACGTTCAACGAAACACCATAAATTTGATTGACACCCAAAAAAAAAAAAAATAAGCTATAAGACACTATTCTCAAATTATGCATTAAAGTCGGTAGTTGATTCATAATATCAATCTCTTTAGCACCTCATAATCGAATCAAATCTCCAATCCTTTATCCCTTTATCTTTTTACAATACAAGCTTTATGGGATAAATTTAATAGAATTCTGTCTTAAATATTAATTTGCTATTGTCACACAATCACTATGATATGGCCTTTGAAGTTATTTTAAGCCCCATTGTGGAACGTAAATGTAATTTATGGGTAGATGCAAGAAAATTCTAAGCATTCATTCTTTAAAAATTGTATTTAAATGCAAAATATTATAAGTGGTTTATTGAAAGAGGATTCGATTGGTTATTGAAGATGCATCCATTGCACTGTAATATTTTTATTAAAATTATGACCCAAATGTAATTTTAAGTCGATGAAAGCACCATGGGGTTCCTCCATAATTTTCCCGTATTAAATCTGATCCTTAAATGGTGCAGGTTTGGATCGTTAATATTATTTTATACAAGAAACAAGTTGTCTTTCTATAAAATTTATTTCGTCATGAAAATCAGGTTTCCTTGCCGAATTTCCTATATAGGTATGGTAAGTTCATTAAATTTACACAATGCGACCTAGCAGCATTTTTTAGTCTGGCAGCCATGCTTGTATGTCCTGGTGCAAAATAATAAATTAAGCTGAATACATAATGTTACCGCTCTTTCGCTTCTCGTTTTTCCCATACAAACTAAATTTACTTAATTGAATTTCCCTATTCATTATATCGAAGATGGAAGCATCTGGCGAACGAGTATTCGGATGCTGAGGGCCTGACTTGTAAATAAATATGTAGATGAATTGGTCACAGAGATAAGCCAAAAGGAAGACAGATGGGAGCATAAATTGGAAGATGTAAAAATCCAGCCCTTGTTCAAGCGAAAGTTAATACAGTTACGAAATTACTTGTAATCCTTTATTAGCGAAGGCTGTTCAAATATTAATCCAGCCAGTGATGTAGTGCTGAATAAAAAAGTCTGGGAGCGCTGATTAATTATAATATTTCAGTACCCCCACCCCTATGTGATACAATTTTCGCACCAAATTTCCAACCAAACGTTTTTCAATTTAACCAATTTAAGTTAAAATATTTTTTTTTAAATTACAATATATATTATGCAGAATTCCCAAATCGTTTAGAAAAAAGTGTGGGAGCGCCGACCCCACGCGCCCCCGCCCCACTACACCACTGAATCCAGCCTGGAGCTTCGGGACTAAAAATAACGTTCTATTACATGAGCGACTTCCTATAAGGCTGTATTTTTAAATCTATTTGTGTAGAAAATTTAAATATTCCTTATTGTACTCGCTCTTGTGTATGTACGAATTCATGTCTGCAAATCGCAAATTCTATTAATCTTGCAAAGTCATTTATCTTCAATGCGGCTCCAATTCATCGACGGTATGTATCAGTGCTTTTAAACTATTTTTAATCATAGGACTCGCTTTCAAATTGGCGGGGTATTTCTGGAACGTTCGTATGGCTTATGTAAATTTATTCGATTAAAGGATTATGTACTTTGAGATGCTTCAGAAATGAAAATTCAATTATTGTCTAGCTAAACTAACAAAAGTTAATGCAATTATTTTCAATAGTCTGATTACAAAGAGCATATTCGGTATATTTTTTTGTAAAATTATTAACTAAGTGTTGTATCAAAAAAAAAATCATCGTATCGACACAAATCTGGGAGATTGGAAACATTAATATTTCATATCCATCGATTTGTTTCAGCTATCATCAGTATATGCTGATTTCCAGGATTCAAAAAGTATAGGATTTTTCAGCGATAACTTATACTATATAATTTTACAAAAAGATCCACATAATGATGACAAATTATTTGCTTTTCTCATGAAAATACAGATCGATGACGCGATGATGATGATTATTAATATATTATTGAATTTTAATGGTGTTTGTATGGGTATTCAATTTCCAGCCCTCATGAAGCTCTCCCATTTAACACGGCTCATCCCCATCGTTATAACCAGGATGCTATCCGATGGAATACGTCGTTACAGTCGTGCAAAGTTTTCATAATAGTAATCCAATATTGATTAAGAAGTTAAAGCCCTATACGCAGCAGGAAGACTTAATTGCCCGAGTTTTATCGACTTCCTGACGACGTCACAACCGGGTTAATATCCGAAGAGATAAGCGGCCAATCTATACCCTCATCATTGGGAGAATCTTGGAGCAGTATTCATTTGCATTATAAATACGCCCTGAAGGGTGATCCTCTTCCAAAAATAGCAATAAAACCGGTCATTATCCGCATAGCTCTCCTGCTCTCCCCGGGTTGTTAAACAATAACAGCTTTCGATACACCCCGATAATGGCCGAGGCGAGGGTTGAACACACAATAAATACATTTTGCTCTCCTACTTTTCTTTAATAACATGTTGAGGATTTCTAAGCATTTTTTTTGAGCACGGTTCCAGCACAAAGGCGAAAGAGACAATACAACACTAAAATTACGGCTTCGACCTACAATATAACATTGTTTTATTTCTTGTTTCTAATAGACGACGAAAACAGCTTCGAGTTTTATAATGAATGCGGCAATGTAAAAGACGTTTTATTGTTAGGCCAATCAATTTGTTAGACCGAGATGTGACGAATTTCTTTAGCTATATGCATATTCCATTATTAAGCCAACGATTTATGGACGTCAATATTATCCATTCTTGTACCAAAAAACAACTGTAAATATTTTTGCAGTTATTATTTTTTAAAACTCCTTTAACCTTGCCTTTAGACAGCTTAGATTGCTGTGAAAGATTATAGCTATTGCAAAATTTACAAATTTGGTGCCGAACAAATCGTCTGACAGATGTTAGCTATTAAAAACTATGGGGGCTAGAAGTGTAAGCGTTTGCCGATTTAATGATGATTGTATTAAGTTTTTTGCAGCAAATTTTACCCCAATGCTTTTATAACATTTGGGGCTCATTAAAAATATACCCAACAATACATATATATATGTACAAGGGTAAATTTCTATAAATGCCATTTATGACCCATAAAAGTTGTTTATCTGCAACACTATAATATGTTAACATTTTCAGACTATAATAAAAACTAATCGGCTTAAGATCGCCAATAGTACAAAAAATTGACGTACATTTAAGCCAATGGACATATGTAGGCTAAAAAATTTTGTCATTGGCAGTTAAAAGGTTAAAGGAAAGATTTTATAAGTATCTCGCATATATGGCGGTCATATTTAGTCACCTTAAAACCTTTCTTTCCGGGGGATTTGTACAAATATTTTTAATTTAAGACATAAAGTCGATGCCTTTAAGAAGGAGCTGGTTTTTTGCGATTGTTGCGTATAAGAGGAGGATTTATAAATGTTTCCATTTTTGCGAGAATTTTTAATTGCTACTGACTTCGACAGGAAAGTTGGTGCATTGGTGCTTAAATTCAATCATTATTATCCCGAAAATGAGGGTTCTCGTAAAAGAAATCTTTGGATTAATAATTCTTTCATGGAGGACGTCATTTCGTGTACTCTCTAACGAGTAAAGAAAAATAACAATTAATAGAGTTGTCTTTGGATACCACTCTGATATTCAGACACAAAACATTAGCATTGCCTCAGTTTTGAATAGCAGTGAAAGATGAATATCCATCTTAAACCTTTCCTTGATCATAATGTATTTACTACGACTTGGCTCTAAGAATGGGAGCATTGATATGAAATATTAGGGTGTCCCATAAGTTTCTTTCGTTTTCATATTAAGAAAAAAATAAACAATAATTTGTATAGCAAAACTTTTTTTGGATGTAGGCCAGGTTTAGCTACAGCTAAATCTTCTGTACCCTTGGGCCAAGACCGTTTACGTTGGATATTCTCATAGAGTATCCAACTTTCATCTCCAGTGACAAGTCTCTTCAAAAAAGGTTGGCTATTATGTCGTTGGAGAAGAAGATCACATGTTGAAATACGTTGAAGTTTATTTGAGTCGGTCAGTTCATGAGGAAACCACACATCTGAACGATTGATGAAGCCCAATTTTGTCAGATGATTATGGATGAATGTTCGTGGAATTTCTAACTTGTGAGCTATTTCGCAAAGCTATGATTAGATCTGTGTTCATTTGCGAAAGAAACTTATGGGACAACCTAATATAATAGATTTTTCTCAGACTCAGAATTTAATATTCACGATAATGGAAAATTTAAGCTGTAAAGCTATAAATTTGTTAAAGAAAATTTCAACCATCTATTCTCTTTCATCCATGTCCTCAATAATATCGATACATGTACTGAAAACGTTATTTTTGTGATCGAGACTTGAGATCATAGTGCATGATGTTAACAATAAAAAAATACTTTTTTAGCCACATTCATTTTAAATATGCTTGGTTTGCTATTAAATATTTTCCAAAAGACTTAATTGGGATAATAAACTCGTCATGTAATTTAAATTAATCGATATAAAACTTTCTTATTATCAACTGAAAGTCATTGAAATTGTAGACGACTAGACTAGAAGAATATCAGCTTTCAGTTGCAAATTGATTTTGCTTCATATTATAAACGTATCAATCTCAAAGAACTACTCGTCGTACTAAATAGTCAATCGCTGTCTTGAGTTTAAAATTTAAGAATTTCAATATTTTACTCGAAATTTCAGCAGACACTTTCTAAAATGATAATAAATCTTAGTGCACTTAAAATACGTAATTGCGAAATTGATTTTATGGATGGTGCAATTTTATTGTATCAATAAGGAAAGTCTCTTATTGGATGATATTCATACGCATTTCTAACTGCAATTTATAGGACGTCATTTTATTAAATTCTATACCGACTGAAAAATGCACTTAATAATAGGTCAATGTTGTTGTGGTGCCTAATCATTCGTTAAGCATACACATTATATTTGTCGATTTATCGAAGTAGGAAGTATTGTCTGAATGATAAGGCTCAGTCTCATTAAGGCTTTTTTCAGCATAAATTACAGTTCGAATGTTGAAGACCTCCAGATTGGACGCGATTGAAAAGTGTAATTATTGAGATGTAAAAGGCCTGTCCTACAATTTAACATGCGCAAAAATTGTTGGGCTCGTAACGAGACGGTAATTCTGCACCTTAAATGCTGGACGTCGGCTCGGTCGTTGACTATCAAAAGTTGGCGTCGCTCAATAGACCAATGATTACCAATCTAGAGAATATGCGTGATGATGCCGGCAGTTGGGCCGTTAACAAAAGTCCTCGTCCACGTCCAGGACCCATAAAGGAGCGTAATAACGCGCATTAAGGACTCAGGCGGTGGGCCATTATCCAAATAACACACATACGTGAGGACGCCAACGGTTATTACAGCCTCGACCATTCTCAATACAGGCCGACTCGGCCATCGGAGCTCGACTTCATATCTACGAGCCTCTTCACACTCGGCAGCCAACAATTGGCCAGGGGTTGCGAACCTTCTGGATAGACAATGATGATGGTGCAACTTTTAGATATTAAGACTTCGCAATCTGCAAGCTTCGCTCGGTGAAAAGCGCTTTCAATCAGAGCCATGAATGGGATTCGTGCTGCTTGTACAAAAAGTCGCATCTTTAGAAATCAGTATGGCTTGCCTTGAATAGTCTGCTATATATCATGGGTGAAATTATTTTTTTGAAAATAATTATGCACCATTAAAATTCACATGCAAAAATTAATAGCACCCAAACAAGACGCCAAGCCATTAATTCTGACCCAGATCTTCCCACGCATTCCCATGCCAAATTTGAGATGGTATCAGATTACGATTGACATTTTGAATAGCATAATTATAATTCTCGCATCTTAATTAATATTTGCTATTTTAGTTCATCTTAAATTATAAATCGAATTTTTTCTATTAAAAAAAAATATAGATTTGAATACAAAAATTTTGAAACAAGTTATTATTCTTCCAGATTTCATAATATTTTTGGATTTGGAATGAGTTTGTGTATTTTTTTTAAATTTATAGTAGACTCTCGATTATCTGCTGGGGAGGAAAGTCACTGATAACTGGAAAACACGGATAATTCCAATTGTCAAATTTCTACTTAGTTTTATAATTTTAATACATATTATTTATTAAGAAAAACGCTGATAACTAAGCAGATAAGTGGCTGTTAGTAGTTAGTACTAAGCATTACAAAAATATATATTGGAGTATATTTTAAAAAAATCTGTAATTTTTGGGGTTTTTTAAACAAATTTCTATTATCAGTTCGAATTTTGCTTAAAGTTATTATATCATTATATTCAAAATATCTTTTTTCAGCGTAATCTAGCACAGTTTCAACATAATTTAACGCCGTTTTATGATTAATGTCTTCTATTCTGTAATCTTATTCTGTAGTCTTCTGTAATCTTTTTCCCTTGTAGTGTCAATTTCATTTTCTTTCTCTTGAGAAACAAAATAAAGGATATCTGCATCATTCATGCATTCAAAATCTGGATTATTTAAATCATGATTGAGTTAATCCTCATTATCTTCCCTATCCCCGTTTTCAAAACATTTTTAAAAAATCCATATATTTCAGATGTATCATTTGCTTAATTCTCTTCAGAATGCATTAATCGTTTCCAATCCAGGAAGAGTCTTTCTCCATGATCGAACCAGTGTTTTTGGCTTTACTTTTGACCAAGATTGTGTCATTCCATGTATAGCATCTAATATCGGCGTTTCCCCCCCAGAAATTGATCAAGTTGTTATCTTCCTCAGCAAGAGTTTTCAGAGGTTTTCAAGAGTTTTCTTTTTGAATCAATCTTCAAAAATCTTCTTATCCATCCATGCTCTTTTTTGGCTATAATAATCGACAGGAAGATTTTTCATTGGAGTTTCTCTAAAAAGATCGAGGTTTATTCGCTTTTCCAAACACCAAAAGTTTTATTTTATGAGTTCCTGGTGCGTTTTCACTCTGGGTTCTTTTTCACAATCTTACAATCCTACACACGTAATATTTGTTCGAGTTATCAAGGACTTTTGGTTTGTTTTAGGTTGTTTGTGTGTCCACAGGAACGTTCGAAAAATTCGAATTGTATGTAAAACCTAATATTATAAGATAATTGCAGATATCATAAACTGTAAAAAAATATCGTCACGTATATGCTATATATAAGCAATAAGCTAATAGAAGCTTCGTTGATTGTCATATAATACAGATTTTAGAAGGTTAGAAGATTAGATGCTGCGATTGTACCCTAACCATCGTGACCGAGTATAAAAGCTTAAACATTAACGATTCTTAGAGACATGTTTGAAGTCATTATCATACAAATGTCAGAAGCTAAAATTAAATTTGTTTCCTCTTCGTATATTTGAGATATATTGAAACATATTGCTAATAAATAGGTTTAATTACATACTAAAAATATATTTATGTCGCAAACGGTTTTGAACCAATGCACCGTCTCTAGAATAGCCATTGGATTCGTATGACCACTGTCATAAAAGCACAATGGTTTATCTTCCCCCGGCCTTAATAAGGGACTCCACATCTACTTCTTGAGGGTTCTATCGTACGTTCGCTCCAAGCACTCATAATACGTCGTTGATTTTTAGCTGATGGTACCATTTTGTGGACCCATTCATTACAAACCATTGTTCGTGCCTTAATTCATTTCTAACGTTGAAGAATCGTCTGCGATAACCACGGGCGAACGCCACACTCGAGATAATCAGAGTTATGATCTCTTCGGACTTTTTTAATGCGCTCATAACCAGTTTATTTAATGCATTCGCCTGTAATGAAATATGTCATTATGTATTCAAAAAAATGCATGCATCCATTGTGAAGAATGCCGTTTGATTATGCGATATTTCTTAATTCCCGCTCATAGCATCCATTTCGAAAACAGTTTATTTTATTCTTCAGTCTTCCAAGAACAAGGACTTCTTAGCTAATGTCAACATTGTTTCTCCAACGTCTGCTTCGAGAGCGCCTTTCAATTCAATTTACCCATCAAGCATCTCAAATTTCTTAAGCTTGGTCGGTATTTATTAAAGACGAAATACAAATACCACGTCTAGCCTCTTTTCTCGTAATTCTTCGAAATACAGCCTAGACGTAGAAATAATTATCTTCACTCCCAATAATGAAAGACGTTCAATTACTATTTAAACAGCGAGCAGACTTTTTAATCGGGAGAGGATCGATTGAAAAAAGATCCGACGTCGTCTGGGATTAATGTATATAATATTTAAAAATAATACACAGTTGAATATTATCGTAATCTACTTGGATTTGACCATTGACTTGAATGAATAAAATATGGCGACCCTTCCATGTGAGCTTGATGTCACTTTTCATTGGGTTGAGATTCAATTGATAGCGGCTTGGAATTTAATCTTGCATCCAAACCTGATGTTGTAAATAATAAAAGTACAATGGGTTAATTTTATTCAAAATCATCGTACATTTTAGTGTGAAGCATACATTTGGATATTTAAGATTATTATTGTTTCTATGTTAACTGGGTCAGACCAACCCCTAGCTACCCCTAAGAAGGACACGGCTTAGATATTTGAAAGCAACCATCTGTTAATCAATATGTAAGTGGAACATCACTTTAATTAACCAAATGATGGTTTTGTTCCAGATACCGTGTAAAGGTATCAGACTTGGGATGGCTAAGGCGTGTGGTTATTTAGAATCTAAATAAGTTAATAATTAAATAGAGAAAAGTACATACTAAAATATATATTTGATCTAATATAATTTTAAATTGTTTCAGGAAAAGAGATACTTTAAAATCAACAAATTCGATCCAAGATTCAATTGATTCATAAAGAGCACTTTCACACGTTGAGCTCGGAGACAGACAAAGACGTAGAGTATCTTTCAGGTTGAGTTAGAAGAGAAACAGAGACGGAGAGACTACTTTGTAGGTCAGAGATTGTGAATGAAAGAGACGGAGAGAGTATCTTGTTTACATCGTACGATTGTATAGATCATTAACCCAAATTTATCGACTAATAATGGTGTGTGAATGATATAATGAATCGGTTTCAAGTGTATTGTTTATGTCTATTTGAAGACATGATCGAATTCTGTGTGCTATCGGCAGTGTTTATTTATTCATGTACAAGCTTCATACACGCTGCGGCGGTCCTGACAGATAAAAGGATTTGTACGG
Organism: Stenopsyche tienmushanensis; assembly: GCA_008973525.1. NCBI lineage: Eukaryota > Metazoa > Arthropoda > Insecta > Trichoptera > Stenopsychidae > Stenopsyche > Stenopsyche tienmushanensis. The sequence goes on from WACJ01000366.1 coordinate 282,605, forward strand.
ATGATAAGTGGCGGATAAGCAAATATAGCATCTAAGGTTATGAATAATTTAAATTAGCTCACTGCTCAAATTTTTAATAATATATTCCCGTTGGATTACGCATACAGTCAACCCTCATATATCTATCCCTATCTATATCTCATATACATATCCCTGGCGTGTGTTGGTCACTTGTCAACAAACTAAACACATACAAATTTTGTATGTGTTCCTTTAGTAACTTTCTGTAGCGTTTTGCTTCTATAGTGTGGTTCCTATCTCGACGTTATAGAAGGATTAACTGTATATTCGTCTTTCGGATCTTACCAGTAGACACGGGAGACGCAACTTTGCGCCTTTGCCGTGTGATTCATTGGTTTAAAAAAAAAAAGGTCTAACGCGATAAGTAACAAATTTCAATTTCTGGGAACATATGTCTCCACTCATATAATCCACTCAATAACTTGACTAAATCATTTAGTTCTTTTTGAAGTTTGAAATTTGAAGTATCTGATGTATGCATTGAAGCATGTAAATATATTTGCGCGAAAATTAAATCCATCGCGCAAATAAAATACCATTATTTGAAATAGAATAACATTATGGATATATTTTTGGATTTTAATATACAAATAATTTTAATTATTCCAATTTTTTGTATTGTTAAAAGTTCCCATCAATTCGAAGGAATACTCATTGGATTAGCGTGAGCTTTTTAAAGACGTTTGTTTTTCTTCTTCTGGGAAGTTCATATTGGCGTCTTTTTCTATAGTCGTCTGTTCTAAGCAGGCAATATATTTTTTTTGTTCGTCTATCCATTGTCTCGAGATCCTATAGTAAAAACAACGATGCCAGCAACTCAGTCATTCAGATAATGATAAATCAAAGAAGAAAGAGCGCCATCCACTCTTTTCCAATCATTTTTTCTTTGTTAATTCCCTAATTTATTGTATCGCTCAGCTAGTCGGTTTGTAACGATCCAGAGCCGTGAAAAGCTCGTTTGTAACTAAAATAGCAAACGCAAACAGTCAGAGTATGCAAAGCAAAGAAAAACTCTTTTGAATGGCATAATTACCGAACTTCAAAGTGCCAACCGTCAAATGCTTGGAGTCTCGAAAAAAAATGAGAGAAGACCGTGGCTGAAGTAAAAGGCGTCACGAATAGTCCGTTTGACGTCGTTCAAAAGCGATTATTGTTAGTGTCGTAGATAAAAAAAATATAAAGAAATATTTCCAAGTAATGAAAGACGGAAATTTGTGGAGCGAAGAGCGAGCAGGGGCGCGTGAAAAGACCTATATGGCACTAAAAGAAGAACCACGGGATAGAAATTATATACGTACGTGAATATGATAAATGGTCCCGTTTTTTATAGTCCATTCCACACATGTGTGCCATATCCACAAAGGAGATTAAAATGTATAATTAACGATTTTATTATTATTGCAGCCTCTTTGGACCGCCCACTCGTATTTGTGAAATAAAACATGTAATGGACGGATTTATTCTATAAATTATACAGTAAACGGCGTCCATAAAAGTCAACGGACGTTCATTATGGCGACTCTAAAACTCGATAAGGACGTTAAGTATTTTATCAACTGTATCCATTACCGCTAGGAATACAAGTTATTTTTAATCCTATCCGTGTTTTGAAGTTTGCTTAAATTCTCGCATTTATGGGCGGACGGGTTAGAATTTTTTAAATTCTTATTACCGGGGATGTGTAAATATGCGCTGACTTTTACGAAACGTCATCTAATCCCATGTCTTCGTTAAATTTATGCCATCGACGAACAAATACCTTTGGATGTGGCGAATTAGGGTCTTTTT